>BQNB010005184.1:19945-103417 GCA_026074375.1 Tanacetum coccineum
ATACGGCGTATTAGTCTTCAGTATAGTAATCTTCAAAATATCTTCATTTAAGCTCCAGAATGCACGCCTTTTGCTAACTTTCACCAATTACTCCATAATTATTACAATTCTAAAATATAAATGATTAAGTAAAATTTCTTTGCAATAACTATACAAAATGGGTTAATAACATGGGATAAATGATGCTATAAAATAGACGTTATTTGATGTCATCAAATATCCCACCACTTGAATCCTACTTGTCCTCAAGTAGCCTTTAGAAGTTTAATAAAATGTATCCCTAAGGATATTTTCTGTTAAAGCACTTATTTGATCTATTACAAGTACACAACCAAACACCTCACAAAATAGGAAGATGAAAACACTCAAATCACTCAACTAATCTATGTGGTAACATGTAACTAATTCACTCAATTGCTCAGTCATGACGAGTATTCTATCGTAAGCTTGGAAAGGATACACATCTCTACCGTTAAAGCTAAGGAGTAACAAGTTTATAATGGTAAATATAGGTTTTTGTATGGAAAGGCGTACAATTGATCATTCTACAATCTTTCACCAGAAGTACCACTCCAACAAGGCAGCTGAAGCACACATACACACCCGGAATGCCAGGATAGACATGTGTGTTCGATCACATCCCCATTCGAATTTAACCAACGGTTAGGATGAAGAATGATATAGGGTAGGAACCTTCTAATTTTCACCAAAAGTCATAAACCAACGAGGCAGCTAAGACATACATACATGGCCGTAACGACGGAATAGACATGCACGCTCAAACAAGTCCTCATTTGCGTAAAACCAGCGGCTAATCATTAGGTGAGAGGGAAGTACATTGTTGTTAAATAAAAATCAAGAAACAAATAGATTAAGACTTAAGATACAAGTTGCGAGACACTTATTTCCCGACCGTTACCATGATAAAGACACAACTATTTACAACGTCTTGGTCATCGATCAAAAACAACAACCAAAGTTGGCGTTCCCGTAATGGTCAACTTCCCAATCTTCCTAAAACTTTACTTACTCTGCAAGGCAAGTGGCAATATATTCCACTTTGTACAGTACTCTACATCATAGATTTTTTAGATGTATTAACGAATAATCGATCCTTCGTATAATTCCTTCGGTAATTCCTTTACGAAACGATTATCTTCAAACTTTCTTTCTCTTTTTGTATTTTTCTCATTTTTTCGATTTTTTTTATACCAAAAACTTCAAATCTTGGTTTAGTTTCACGATCATAATAATTCTAGATTATTCCTTTGGTAGTTCCTTCATTCTTTGGGTTCACCAATAATTGTGATGGTAGTAAAATCACATGAGCTTTGACTACTAATATACATTCCCATTTGCAATGCGCAAATTTCCAACCGCACCAAAGATAGAAAATGACACAAGACTTCGGGAAATACAAACTTTACACTTTAAGCAACTAGCAACTGTAAATTAAACTTAATCTAACAGGGTAGGTTAAGGTGTAAGGGTGTAACGAAACAAATAGTTGGTGTAAATCCTAAAGGATTGGCTCTATGGGTTGTTCTAATGGATCATCACTCTAAAGATGAGAGTGGAAAGGGTTTAAACGGGAGGTTAACTAACCGGTGTAGTTAGTTAATAAGCAACATGTAAAGGCGATTTGGGTGTAATCCTAAAATTTACCAATTTAAACAAGTTACTCCATCTAAATCCATAGTACTTATTATTGCGGTCTCGAGTGATATACCAAGCCAAGTTCTAAAGTCTACAACATCACCGACACACTCATATTTTGTGGAATTTGGGTAAACATTTGGAAACGGAAAGGTTAAATCCTTACAATATTCTAACAAGGGTTATTGTATGCGGGTTATGTATCAAGTAATTTCACAAAAGTATGCTTGAATTTTTTTGAATTTGAGCATAATTTAAGCTTTTTATTATGAAAAATAGGACAAGTAAACATCCTAATTCCACCCCTCACTTGAATTATACAACGTCCTCGTTGTATATATAAAACATTAAATACGGGAATTAAAAAGAATTAGAATGAGAAACTCCCCTAATATTTGCTCAGTAGATTCTCCAAGTTGCGTTAATGAGCAAGATTATGTGTTGAACAGCCGTCTTGAGGTTTCAAGACTCCAACACTTTAAGATTTCTAGATTTGTAAATACATCACCAACATCGTCGATTTTTCTATCATGAGGTCCTGTATAAAATATAGGAAGAACAAATGCATTCTTATCTTGGTACCTACGGTTAATTTAAACTAAACTAAACAAACTAATTGCGGGTCAGACTAGTGGATATGGCGTATCAGTTTAGTGAATATGCCGTATTCAAAATCTGACAAAAATGTTTTTAAAGTGCAATAAAATAAAGACTAATAACGTCCAGACAATCAATACGCCGTATGGTATGGAGCGGATACGCCGTATTGATGTCTGGGAAGACAGACTCAATAACAAAATTAAATAACAATCTGGGTTATCTCTCGGGAAGCACTTTTGTTTACAGCGAAGTCTTTAAGTTAGACTTTTCTTCAGCTTACTTTTCACTTGGAATTATCTCTCTTATCTCTATTCTTGCTTTTTGTGTGAATATCCTGCTTGGTTCCGTATCATATCCATGAACTACATTGCTGAACTTACTGCCAGGCTTTGTTCTCTCCAAATTTGAGTGTGCTAAGGAACTCCAGAATAAGCTCCCAAACTAGTTGTCCCCAAGTATCAAACAACCTCCTCCAAGCCTGACTATTAAACACTACTACACCAGCCTCATCATGGTGCTCCATCGCTATCCTAGCAAACAAACCATCTCTCAAAAGCTCGGGCATACCCTAAAAATCCACAACATTTACCATGTGTATCTCTCGACTATAAATCCTCTCCAACCTTGACTCAAAATATGTTTTATCTGAATCAGTAGACTCTTACCCCTCATACCTAAGAAATCGGTGTCTCTGCTCACGTGGTAGAAAAGCCATATTTGCAAAATCAACGAGGAAAGCACAAGAGTATAGAAATTTAAACCTTCTGTACTGAAAGTGGATACGGCGTATCAAATAAATGAATACGCCGTATAAGGATCAATTAGTCAATACGTTGTATCGATTTAGTCAATACGGTGTATGGGTCTGTGATTTCAGGATCCTAATATTCTTAATATGTCGTATTCAATTTAATGAATACGTCATATTGGTGTTTTAAAATTGGGTAAAAATAAGTCAATACGCTATATCTATGTTAGTGGATACGCCGTATTGAGTTTGCATAATGAAAACGAAAGGGGGCTTCCCCTATTTACCCATTTTAACCCATTCAAAATTCAAACCTTTTCACATCTATTCAGGGGGAAGGGAGATTTAAAGAATCCTAAAAGTATTCATCTATGGCATATCAGTAAATCTAAACCCTAACCTTAATTTAAAATTCGAAATCATAAATCGAAAGAAAAAGGGAAGGGTAATTACCTTATGATCAAGACAAATAGAGTGTAAATATGAATCAATATCAAGGGATTATCTCCAAGAACAAAGCGGTAAAGAGTGTGTATGTGTATGTGGTGAAAGTGAGTGGTAAAAACTGATCTGGCGTATTGATTGGTTTTTTATACCCAAATTCGATACGCCGTATTTAGATGGTTAATACTCTGTATTGGCGAATTTTGTTGACTTAGTCAACTTTTGTTGAAAGCAGTGGATACGCCGTATTAGTTTTACCCGAATACGCCGTATCCATTCTTGGAGACCAATTCCTAAAATAAAGCAAAGAAAACATACCTTGGCTTCTGCAACATTATTGTTCAATCACCATCTTTATAATACCGCTTAGGGTTGAACGGAACGCCAAACGGTGCACATAAATTCATAATGAGATAGAATAGCATTCTGTTTGTGTAATATATCCAAATCATGACTTTTATATTTAAGTTTATGACAAAACTTTCCATTCTTAGAGTTTTAGTGACTTTATTGTGACTTGTTTCAAAAAGCATAGTTGACCCATGTGTAATTTCATTATCCAATAAAGGCTGTGTTATATCGATATCATTATAATCTTTGTCTTTTTCTGATTTTAAATCATCAGAACGAATAATGTTGAAGGGGAATAGATCATTAAAGTACAAAACATTTTATTCCTCCTCATCATATTCAGACAATGATATTTCATCACTTAAGTCAAATTCATCGATATGTTGGGGGTTTAAAATTGGTTTAGTTAATAAATCTGATTTAGACGTTTGAGCATCATTGTAAACAATGGCTGGGAATTCGTTCTCAAAATCTTTAAAGAAGTCTAAATCATCAAAACAACTGATTGCAGGCTCAGGTGATGGAATTGAAGGCATGAGTTTTTCATAATCATTTTCAGAATCCGTTTTCAAATTGTTGACAAAAATCATTTTATAAGAAAATGAGTTTTTGTCACAAATTATTATGTAATCCTCATCATCGGATTTGTCAAATGATATTCTAAAGTCAATTTCATCGTTGACATGAATACTTACTTGAGATTTGCATTGAAGTGTATCCTTAGGTGCAAAGTCCTCGTTAACGACTATAGCTGGGAATTCAGCTTCCATAGATCTAAGATCGTAAAAATCATCATCAACCCTGATCTTCCCATATGTAGCAGTTTGCCAATTAAACACTTTTCCATGTTTATGAGCTTTTACTTCCTCGAGCCTGATGTACTCTTCCAGAGTAAGGTTTAGATTGACCATCCTAAAACAATCTTACTAGAAAAATTATTAAATAACAGATACGTCACTTTCAGTGAACTGAATACGCCGTATCACATCAACAGAATAAATAAACAAGCATAATAATACACTAATCTAAATTACACTAATCCTAAGGGTTAGATCTAATCTAATTTTAAAAACTAAAAACAACACTTTAACGGGCAGTGTACCTGATCGGTAGTAGTTTCGTGGTAAGTAAGATGTCGAATACTTGAAGCGAAGTTAAATCTATCAATTTAATTAATATCTTGGTCATCTAATCTATGTTAATTCTATTCTATTCTAAACCTATATTAAACCTATGTCAGTCTAAATCCTAATTCTAACGGGAAAAGGGGGTTTTCAGCCTGAGAGACTGGCACGGTTTGGTTGGTGTCTATAATCAATTCAAGGCACTTTTACCCACGCAAGCTAATTAACAAAAGATAAAAGAGCGATCGAACCTTATATAATAAAACCGTATTAACCATTATTAATCCGATTAGAATGTTGGTTTATTTATTTAGTACTGTGATTTCTTCTCTCGAGGTGGCATATCATTCTTAAGACTTAGGCGTTACATCATCCTAAGACCTAGACAGATTAATTCTATCATAATTAAAGCATCCGCATAAAGCATCCTTATTTTCTGATTATAATCTATCTTAAGGATTAAAGCAATGGTGATCTTGTTAAACCCTAGCTCATAGAGACTTTACCCACTTACCGCTTAATGGCAATTTATACACTAGTAGTCTACTTTTCCAACTATCCAATGGAATCAAAACGTTACTTGTTGAATTATCTAGGTCACCTACTAGTCAACACGATCAATAAACCATTGGCAATATCCAATTAACTAGTTAAGCCCGAAGCGTATCCTAGACACAGACTTAGAAGGACAATATTTGTGTAACTATGATTCTAGATGTATAAATCACTATATGGAGAGCTATCCCGGACTCTAGATCTACTTGGTCCGCTTCACTAGATCCAGTTGAATGATAGGTCGCATACAAAAGCGCGTAAACAAGTATAAATTGATAAACATAAACAAGCACTCAACGATAAATCAAGAAATCAAGATAAACAAATACCAAACATTCATATCTTCATAATAATGGCTAATACCCGAAGGTATTAGCCTTCAAATGTCATAATAAATACAAGAGTAATTATTTAGCCAAGGTAAACTAACTGAGTTAACGAATGATACCAAAAACTGAATGATTACTAAAGTATATGGAATTACACGTTGTCTTCTATGGAATTGAATACGTTGCTCGACCTCTTCTGCTCTTTTTCTCCTCTAAAAATTAACTTTTGTGGTTTAGGTATCGAGAATATGATTTAGCACACTTAAAACTCATTTTTGAGTTTTGTATTTATAGGGTCTGGAAGTCGGTTAGATATGGCGTATCTAAGAGTTGGATACGACGTATTAGGTATTTATTAGAGTAGGGACCACACTTGATATCTTCTAGAATATTATATTGAATCTATATCTTGAATACGGCGTATTAAGGCCTCTGGATACGGCGTAATGATCTTTATTCCTGAGTGGTCGTTGGTGAGTGCAGGCACGGATACACCGTATCTTCCTTGATGGATACGGCATATTGGTCTTCAGAATAGTGATCTTCAAAATATCTTCATTTTATCTCTAGAATGCACGCCTTTTGCTAACTTTCACCAATTACTCCATAGTTACTGCAATTCTCAAATATAAACGATTAAGTAACAATTCTTTAAAATAACTATACAAAATGGGTTAATAACATGGGATAAATGATGCTATAAAATAGACGTTATTTGATGTCATCAGTGGGTTTGAAAAATTATTTTAGGAATTTTGGGGTTGTTTCCACCCAAGGTTTGGGTGAGTTTTCCATAATGGATAGTAGGTGTCACCAAAATTGTTTTGCTCGGGCTTAAAAGTGTACTACTTACCTACCGCTTCGTCGGTACACGAGGATGCATATTTAATAAATGCTTGTTCAGGATCTTCCATGCAATACTGAGTGTCGTGGGGACCACTGCAGATCTCATATGTGGTCATGATTTTGTTCACTTGAGTAGGTTACGTCAAGCATTAGACTTGATTTTCGAGCTCAATTAGACAGCGGTCGAATGTACTTGGGACATATTGAGGCAAAGTGATTGCCTTGACTGGCTTAGAGAAATCCCTTGGGTCGTTCCAACTTTCATTGTCTTAGAGGGTGAGGTCCTCTAATAATGCCTAAGATTCTTTGGCATTTTTGTCATGAAGCTTACCACTGGCCGATTAGTCAATGGTTCCTCTTGTGACGAGATTGACATGGTCATAAAAGATTTGGACTTAGAGCCAAAGTCGATGCCATGATAAGGGACTTTTTGGAGTAAGTCCTTAAAACGAGTCCATGCTTCAGATATATATTCTCCATGATGTTGTTGGAACATCAGGATATTATTGCGGAGTTTTACAGTCCTTCTCGGTGGAAAACATTGAGCAAGGAAACGAGTAGTAAGATCCTCCCATGTGGTGATGGATCCTGCTGGAAGACGTTCAAGCCAATTGCTAGCTTGATCATGAAGTGAAAATTGAAATAAACACAGGCGTATTTTTCCTTGTTTTCACTGTTAAGGTCAAGTGAGTCCACAAGTTTTAAGAAATCCTTGAGGTGTTGGTTTGGATCCTTGAACTGAATTCCGTGGAATGAGCATCCGTTTTGCACTAACTGGATGGTGTCGGATCGAAGAGGTACCATGTTGTTCCCTACGGAGAGCTCGATGGTATTTCTGTAGCCCTCGTGGCTAGGTTTGGAGTAGTCTCCAAGAGTACAGATAGGATTCTTGTATCTCATGGTGGTTGACGAGAATGGGTTACGAAACACTTAACACTATGAAAAGATAGACTACGAGAAAGCTAGTATACGGAATTAAAGTCTCACTTGAAAGGATTCAAGTGAGTAGAACTAAGTTAAACAATAATCATAACCTAACTGTTCCCTAGCAATGGCGCCAGAAACTTGATTGGGCCGTCGTAGGACTTCTACACGAAGTTTTACAACTCCCTAGGCAGAGCACCTAACCGTTGTAGTAGTAGTAATAGTATAGGCAAGATTCGGGGGTTGTTATCATTCTCTAGGGGAATAGGTTAGGAAGGCTTGATCACGATCTAACAGAATTCTAGAGGTTGAGAGAAGATTATTTTTGTATTTTTATATTTATAAAAGCAGGTAAATCTATTATTTGAGAGGTTGGTTTGTTTAACTATTATCTAAACTAATTTCTAATCTACTAGTGATAACTTTATGATAATTAAATGTATTTACTTAATCATGCATTGCTAATCAGATCGCTTTTCCTAATCTTGTTGCCTTGTCACACTTGTGATGATCTGTGTAAGTATTTCCTAGGTTATGAACGGATTACACGAACCCACCGTCTACTTAATATTTCGTTAGGGCAATGCACAAGTAAGGTAGTATGAAGACTATTACAAGGCCCCTAAGAGTATATTAAATGCGTGTGAAATAACTTAATAGGGATCAACCATATAAGGGGTAAGGTAGTATGAAGACTGTTACCTGATGGTATCCTTTCTATGCACTCGCGTTTCCCTAGACGTGTCTATAACGATACAGACAAAAGTTGGTTTTCTAAAGCCTAACGCGCACATTCATCAACAAGAAGCAACAATAATAGGCTCTACAATATGACTTTCATGCAATCATAAGCAAATATAAAGGAGTGTTTAGCCTCGCATGTTATAATGAAAGAAAGAAGATAAATCAATCAAACAACATATAGACATATTGAATGATGAATGATAAATAACCCTACTTGAATTAAAACATAGATCCAAGGTAGTACAATAGGGTTTATAGGCCCTAAAAACGACCTATGAAGCTGCTATAAAGTCTAGGGTTCGTCTCCCTAAAGTTATACAAAGTTATACTCTCAAAACCAAAAAACTGGTTTTATATTTATAGAGATATCGCTGCGACGGCGTCGCTTTGTACTCCTGACGCCGTCGCCACGTAGATGGTGCTAGATCCACTTTAAGTCGGCCATGTCCTGACGCCGTCACTGAATCTCTGACGTCGTTACCTTGAATATCATGACGCCGTCGCTTTATAGTTGCGATGCCATCTCCAGGCTTTGAGTGAATAATTCTTCATGGTTCTTGGTGTAGAGCCGTAGTCTTGTCCGTTTCTTCTCGAGATGAGCCCAAGTCACGTGTATTTCCTCTAAATGCCATCCAAGTGCTAAAAACCTAAAAACAAATGATTAAGCACATAATCTGGGAATATTTGCATGATTTAAGAGGTTAAATGACCCTAAAATAGTGTATAAAATGACACATCATCAAAAGTACAATACGAAAATGAAAAGAAAATATGAAATGAAAGAAAACAATACAAAATTTTAAAAACAATACGAAAATTAAAAAATACATGAAATTATTAATAAACTTATATTCATGCTGATGTTGTTGATGTTGTTGGCAAATATGCTCAATAAGATTTGGTTGAAGACTTACATGTGTCTGTTTATCACTGTAACACCCCTATTCTTGGATTGCGTAGCAGAAATTGCAATTGGGTGTTGCTAAATAGCACAATACACCAAGATAATAGAAAACGACCCAAATGATACGTTTTACAAACATGTGTTCCATTATTAATCAGAAAAAGGGCGTTTAGGTCCCACAAGAATTGTAACCACAACCATACAACATTTGAAAAACAATTGTTTCAAATTTAAGACATTGTTTTAAAACACATTAAATATTGTTTTTGAAAGACAAGGAACACATGAGTAGTCTTTTACCAAATCATTACACGCACGACACCTCTACGCCATCGTTGCTTTCATCCTTGGTTACCTGGGATAAAGCATGTTTAAAACGTCAACAAAATTGTTGAGTGAAATTCATAGAGTTTAAAATAATCCATAAGAAATAATCTTTGAAAACATAATTACTTCTCAGGAAAACATTGCAATGAATACAATGTATAATATCTCTTTTCTTTCACGCATTAAGCTCATGACACCAAACATTAACAAACATATATCTTTTCATATGTCAATTTGCCCCAGAACAAGGTATTATTGTCATATACCTACTACTTCTAACTACAAAACGTCCGTTTGATAGGGTGTTCATAAGGATTCATACCTCGAACAGGGTTGTCAAACCCAATAGAACTATTTAATGCATTCGCGTTCACCTTGCAAGGAAAATAATGGTTCATGAAATAAGGGACTTCGACAATAGCTACTTATGCGGAAACAATTTCATAATCGGGTCCAACATACATAAAATCATATGTGTTCGATTTTATAAAACAAACATGTATCCCCCTCGCGGGCTTATAAAACAATCAAATGATTTAAAATGCGAGGCTATGAACTCACCTTTAAGAAAAAGATTCCAATTCAATCAAATCAACAAGCGCAAATAACTTCACGTCTCAACCGCGACCTATATAATACATATATAGCGGTACGTGACTAAAAGTCTAATAATTCATATAATGCATACTTGCATATATATATATAATATATATATATATATATATATATATATATATATATATATATATATTATCACTATTATGTATATACAATCATATACTACAATCTCCAAGTGCGACGCAAAACATTTCACTTTGACACACTAACAATATCACAACGCTTTCCATAAAGTTTCTATTTTTAGAAAGTTGCCGAAAGTAAGGATAATATAATCTGAACTTCATATTTTGTCATCAATTAACTAGCATTACAAACCCATTGCTCATTACAAACCATATTCAAAAGTATACACAAGTTTTACTTTCAAAAGTCAAACTTCGTAGTTGACTTTTACACCAAAAATAACCAAACTTGACTTGGCCGTAAAATGTTCGTTATTAAGAGTTACAAGATGATCCACCTAGCGAAACATAGCTAAAGGCGAACTCTATCACTTTTCATTATTAAAAATAACTTTCAAAAATTTCTTGACTCGCTACGAGGCAGTCAAACATTCTGGTCAAACTTGGTCAACTCAAAACCCATAAAAATGACATTTTTGACTTAAACCAACTATCAAAACATGTTTAACTAACCTATTTACATATACCAAAACCATCAAACTTCAATCAATGACAAATACGCTTTCAATAGTTTTCGCACTTGAATCATATAGAACATAACATATAATACGCAATAACATCAAATTAACCTCATAAAAATGTAACTAGTATACTCATAATGCTATAACAAAAATCAATTTTGTTTTCCCTCTTTGGTTCAAAATCGGATGAACACCCAAACCAAACAAACCAAACCTTTTTTAATCAAACCACTTGCTAATAACACTAATCTAGCAACACTAAACACCCTATTGAGATCAAAATCACAAGAACTTGACCAAATTTCAAACATTCAAAATACTTGTTGCATATGGGATTTTATTAGTGGGATGTGTAGGCCTTGATAAGAGGATTAATATTTTGTAAACGGATTATATTGCATGTCGGAAATTATCAAATTTGGGTGTGTGTTTCTTTGGCCGGTCATGGAGAGAAACAAAGGAGGAGGAAGACAAAATTTTCGTGAAATAAATTATAAGTGTGTGTAGTGTTGTATTTATATGAAATAACTTTAGACACTTAACATTTTTAGTCCCTCCATCTTTATTAGTCCTTCAAAATTAGTACAAAGCGTTTTCTTTTGTTATTTTATTCGGCCAAAGACTCTAGTCATACCACTTTCATAAATATTTTTATTTCGTCCCACTAATTTTACTTTAAAACGTTTAATAAAACGTTAAATCACGTAAAACACGACTTTTAAACACGGTTTTTACAAAAACCCAGGGAAAAATAACAAAATACAAAAATAAAATAATCAGGCACTCGGAGCGACAACATAAATTTTTCTGACTTTCGCGGACGCTAAAAACAACTAGAAACTCAGTCACGGCTTGAAATTTCCCTATAAATGGAAATTTTCACAAAACCTTATATAGCATAAATGACTAAAATCATTTACGTAGTAAAATAGCTATCATAGCTCGAGATCAACGTTGACCTAAAACTCGGGTTGTTACATTCTCCCCTCCTTAAGGGAGCGCCGTCCTGGTGCTCAGCTTGACTTATTCGCTCTTTCTTGCTTCGTCCATACTTGTAAAGAGATGAGGGTACTTATTCTTAATCTGATCCTCATGCTCCCAAATAAATTCTAGACGTCTTTGCGAATTCCAACAAACTTTAATGATAGGTATCCAACTTTGCTTAAGTCACTTAACCTCTCGATCAACAATTTCCACTGGCTCTTTAATCATGTGCAACTTATCATCAAGTTGAATCTCGTCCATCAAAACAACGATGTCGCCTTTCGCTAAACATTTCTTAAGATTCAAAACATGAAAAGTACTATGAATCCCTTTCAATTCTTCAGGTAACTCTAATGTATAAGCTACTGGACCGACTCTAGCTAGAATCCTAAATTGCCCAATGTAACATTGACTTAACTTTCCTCGCTTTCCAAAACCCACAGCGCCCTTCCATGGCGATACCTTGACCAGTACCATATCACCGACTTCAAATTCCAATGGCTTAGTTCTTCCATCCGTGTAGCTTTTCTGACGACTACGGGCAGTTAACAAGCGGTTCTTAATCTGAACGATCTTCTCGGTCATTTCACGAATCAATTCGGGTCTAGTGAGTTGGCTATCTCCAACCTCACTCCAGCAAACAAGTGATTTACATTTTCGTCCGTACAAAGCCTCATATGGTGCAGCCTTGATACTCACGTGATAACTATTGTTATATGAGAACTCGACCAATGGCAGGTGTTGATCCCAACTACTTTTAAAGTCGATCACACAAGCATGCAACATATCTTCAAGCATTTTTATAGTCCTCTCGCTTTGACCATCCATTTAAGGGTGGTAAGCGGTACTTATATTGTAACACCCCACCCAACGTACATTGGATTACGCAATGAAATTAGTAATTTGGATGTTACTAAATAGCACCATTTACCAAGATAATAGAAAATGACCTAAATGAGACATTTTAACAAACATGTGTTCCATTATTAATCAAAGTTAAAATGCGTTCGGTCCCCACAGAATCATAACCACCATCTAGTACAACATTTGAAAAGACAATTGTTCAAATAAAAGACATTGTTTTAACACAACTTAAGACATTGTTTTTGAAAGACCAGAACATACAAGTAGTCTTTCCATAAATCCATCACACGCACGACACCTCCACGTCATCATTTCCTTCATCCTTGGTTACCTGGGATAAAACATGTTTAAAACGTCAACAACAAAGTTGAGTAAAATTCATAGAGTTTGAAATAATTAATAATCAATAAACTTTGAACACATAATTAGTTCTCCGGAAAACAAAGCAACGAATGCAATGTATAGCAACTTCTTTTCTTTCACGCATTAAGCTCATGACACCAACCGTTAACAGTGCATATGGCATTTCATATGTTAATGTGCCCCAAAGCAAGGTATTATTGTCATATACCTACTACTTTCTAAATATAAAATGTCTGTTACAGGGTGCTCACCTATGGATTCATACCCCGAACACGATAGTCAAACCCAATAGATCTATTTAATACATTAGCGTTCACCTCGCAAGGAAATTAACGGTTCATGAAATAAGGGACTTCGACAATAGCAACTTATGCGGAAACAATCTCGTAATCAGGTCCAGCATACCAAAAAATCTTATGTGTTCTATTTTATAAAACAAACATGCATCCCCCTCGTGGGTTTTTAAAACAATTAAAACAGTTCAAAAGCGAGGCTGTGAACTCACCTTAAGTAAAGATCCAAATCAATCAAGTCAATCAAGCGCAAGTAACTCCACGTCTTAACCGCGACCTATATAGTACATATATAGCGGTATATAACACCTTGTGTTTTCAAGTCATTAACGACGTCGATAAATCCACAATGTACCTTTTGTATTGTACGCGTTTGCTTTAAATCGTAAATGTAAGCTAAAAATTAGCGTTCAATGTAAACGGGCATCAAACAATTAAGCGTTTACATCAATCAAGTATTAAATAATTATTTTGAGAATAATTATGATCCTTGTTCATTTTATTTTTATCGGATACGTAAAGTGTATACGTTTCGCGATAAATTGCGTTTAGGCATTCCCGGAACCACAAAAATATTTCTGCGCTTCAACAAATACCCACATTTATACCCAATACATAAAAAGTTACAAAAATATATCATATATAACATATATATGCCGAAATTAGTGCAATATATACAAGGTTATATAAGAAAAATCTTACACTTGGTCAAATGTACCTCATTTGCATTAATACCTAGCCATTTCATGTCTTTCTTTGACCAAAGACCAAGGACAAGCTTCCTTAAGACCATGAAGTGTGTTCTGACGCAACAATTGCATTTCTTTTGACCAACTAGGCATATATATACAAGTATCATGCAAGAGAGATACATATAAACACTTTACACTTAGCTAAAAATCACAAAAACCTCTCCTTTGTACCCTTAGCACCCCCACCACAACCCCCCCCCCCCTATAAAACTATCCTACTAAATTTTTCCCTAGAAGATGATAGACAAGATTGAAAAGTATATCGGTGGCTTGCCCGATATGATACATGCAGTTGTAAAGGGCTCAAAAGCCCAAAACTAATGCAAGAAACTATCGAGTTTACAACGTGAGGCTGATGGGATGAAAAGACACAAGCCTAAGCGTGACCTCGGGCAGAAAGAAAAGAAAGTATTATGGATCTTATCGCATAACAATCAAAAACCAACAAATAAAGGCAGAACACAGCCAGCCGTACACTGCAGGAGCAATAGACAGGAAAGTCATAACGCCCGTGTCTAAACTCTATGTTCCAAGTTAATTACAAACATGATAGTCTGTCCACCTAGGTGCAATAACTGCAAGAGGGTTGGCCATCTGACTAGAGACAGTAGAAGCCAGCCTGTAAATGCCAACAACAATAATAACAACAACAATAACAACAACAACAACAACCGCAACAACAACAACAATTATCAGAAGGGCAACGGTTGTTATGAGTGCGGAGCTCAAGGACATTTTAGAAGAAACTGCTCAAAACTAAGAAACAATGACTGTGGTAGTCAAGCGGAATGACAGGTCTTCCAAGCGAAGTTGTATGTGGTTGAAATGGCGGGCAAACCCAGAAACATCATTGCGGTACGTTCCTTCTAAACAACTGCAATGCCTTTGTATATCTTATTTGAAATCGGTGCCAATCGAAAGTTTTGTGTTCTATTGAATTTAGCTCCAAATTGACATCACACCATCAACCCAAGATCACTATTATGATGTTCCTCGAACTAGCTGACGGAGAAATAATTGGGTTTAAACACTATCTTAGTGGATGCACAACAAACTTCCAAAGACCACCAATTTAACATAAACTTATGCCTATAGAGAACTTTAGTTTCGATGCATAAAAGCCGGTATGAATTGGTTGGCGAAGTACCAGCGGTTCATTATGTGTGTGCCGAGAAGATAGTCGAATCCCCTGGAGAAATAAAAACCTTAGACATACACGGTGATTGGAAGGAACCAGGAAATGTGACACGATTAAACAATCATTTCGGTGCACTAAAACGCAGAAGAACATATAAAAAAGGATTTCCAATCTTTTTGGCACATGTCACTGCAAAAGAGTTTAAAAACAAGTCAGAGAAGAAGCGACCTTGAGGGCGTTCAAAAATTCCAATAGACTTTCCTTGAATATTTCCTGAAACTTGCCGGGATCTTCCTCCGACATCGACAAGTGGGAGTTTTTCAAACTGATTTGGTACCATGGTTGCTTGCACCTGTAGCACGGGTACCTTATCGATTGGCACCTTCCGAAATGAAAGAGTTATCTAAGCAACTGAAAGAGCTATCCGACAAAGGCTTTATAAACCTAGTTCCTCACCTTGGGGAGCTCCGGACATTTTTGTCAAGAAGAAAGATGGATCCATTCCGGATGTTCATTGACTATCAGGAATAAACAAACTACAGTAAAGAACCGTTATCCACTCCCCAGAAATTGAGTGATTTAATTTGAATCAGCATCAAGGGTCCGAGTGTCTACTCGAGATCGACCTAAAGGTCTAGGTTTTATCACACCAACTGAGGGTTTGAGAAGAAGACAAATTTCGAAGACTTGCATTCAAAACTCGTTATAGGCCATTAACGAATTTCAAGTTATGCCGTTTGGTTTGAACCAAAAACGCACCTGCCTGATCATGGACCGTAATGAATTTGGTTATAGCAAACCAAGATCTTGAATAAATTCGTGGATTATCTTTATGATGGATGATGATATTCTGATATATTCAAAGAACAAGCAAGAACACGAAGAGCACCTTAAGCTAATCTTAGAGTTGCTTAAGAAAGAGGAGTTGTATGCCAAATTTTCCAAATGTGAATTTTAGATTCCCAAAGTACAGTTCCTCGGTCACGTGATCGATAGTGAAGGAATTATGGATCCAGCCAAGATTGAATCCATTAAAGATTGGACATCTCCTAAGTCACCAACGGAGATCCGTCAATTTTTAGGTCTTGCTGGGTACTATCGAATATTCATTGAAGGGTTTTCAAAGATCGCCAAACCAATGACTAAGCTTACTCAAAATAAGGACAAGTTTGAGTGGGGAGATAAACAAGAAGTAGCTTTTCAACTGTTGAAGCAGAAATTGTGCAGTGCACCAATCCTTGCATTACCTGAAGGAAGCGAAGATTTCATCGCATACTGCAATGCTTCAAAGAAGGGTTTGGGCGCTGTGTTGATGCAAAGAGAAAAGGTGATTTCTTATGCATCATGCCAGTTGAAAATTTATGAGAAGAACTATACAACGCATGATTTAGAACTTGGAGCAGTAGTGTTCGCTCTTAAGATTTAGAGGCACTATTTGTACGGAACCAAGTGCACAGTGTTCATGGATCATAAGAGCTTACAACACATTCTTGATCAGAAGGAACTAAACATGAGACAACACCGATGGTTAGAGTTGCTTAGTGATTACGATTGCGATATTCGTTATCACCCGGGGAAAGCAAATGTCGTTGCTGATGCTTTGAGCAGGAAAGAACGAGAACCACCGTTAAGAGTTCGAGCCTTAGTCATGACTATTAGTTTGGACCTTCCCAAACAAATCTTGAATGCTCAGACTGAAGCACGGAAACCAGAGAACATCAAGAATGAAGATGTTGGAGGAATGTTGATTGAAAATGCTAAATTTCCAGAAGCGATTAGAGAACAAAAGTTGGAACCACGTGCGGATGGAACCCTGTGCCTCAATGGCAGGAGCTGGTTACCTTGTTATGGCGATTTGCGGACTGTGATCATGCACGAATCCCACAAATCAAAATACTCTATTCATCCGGGTTCCGACAAAATGTACCAAGACATGAAGAAGCTATATTGGTGGCCCAACATGAAAGCCGACATTGCCACCTATGTTAGCAAGTGTTTGACCTGTGCTAAGGTCAAGGCCGAACATCAAAGGCCATCAGGATTGTTGGTACAACCTAAGATACCTGAATGGAAGTGGGACAACATCACTATGGATTTTGTTACTAAGCTTCCTAAGTCGTCGCAAGGCTACGACACCATTTGGGTGATCGTTGACCGACTCACTAAGTCTGCGATCTTCACACCAATGAGAGAGACTGATCCTTTGGATAAACTTGCAAGAATGTACCTGAAGGAGGTGGTCACGAGACATGGAATACCTGTCTCAATCATTTGTGATCGCGACCCGAGATTCGCATCAAATTTCTGGAGGTCACTTCAGAACGCTTTGGGTACTAATTTGGATATGAGTACTGTGTACCATCCATAAACAGACGGACAAAGCGAGAGGACCATTCAAACTCTCGAGGATATGTTGCGTGCTTGTGCAATCGACTTTGGAAAGGGTTGGGTTAACCATTTGCCATTAGTCGAGTTTTCATATAACAATAGCTATCACGCTAGCATCAAGGCCGCACCATTTGAAGCACTTTATGGTCGAAAGTGTCATTCACCTGTTTGTTGGACTGAAGTTGGAGAAGCTCAAATCCTCAATCCAGAACTAATTCAAGAGACCACCGAGAAAATCATCCATATCAAGCAAAGGATGCAAGCCGCTCGTGATCGACAGAAGAGTTACGCTGACTTGAAGCGTAAACCAATGGAATTCCAAGTCAGGGATAAAGTTATGCTTAAAGTTTCGCCTTGGAAAGGGGTCGTACATTTTGGCAAACGGGGGAAGTTAAACCCTAGGTATGTTGGACCTTTCAAGGTGTTAGAAAAGGTCGGAGAGGTTGCTTACAAGCTCGAGCTTCCTGAAGAGCTGAGTAGAGTTCATAATACATTCCATGTGTCCAACCTGAAAAAGTGTCATGCCGACGAACCATTAGCCGTTCCGTTGGATGGACTTCATCTTGATGACAAGCTTCATTTTGTTGAGGAACCATTAGAAATAGTGGGCCGTGAAGTTAAACGGTTGAAGCGAAGTCGGATCCCATTAGTCAAGGTTCGATGGAACTCCAAGAGAGGTCCTGAGTTCACGTGGGAACGTGAAGACCAATTCAAGAAGAAATATCCACACCTCTTCACCAAGACCACACCGTCGTCAAGTGCTGCATCGTGAGCCTTGAGGACAAGGCTCGTTTAACGGGGGAAGTCTATAACACCCTGTGTTTTCAAGTCATTGACGACGTCGATAAATCTACTATTCATTTTTGTATTGTACGCGTTTGCTTTAAATCGTAAATGTTAAGCTAAATCGCGTAAGCTAAAAATTAGCGTTCAATGTAAACGGGCATCAAACAATTAAGCGTTTACATCAATCAAGTATTAAATAATTATTTTGAGAATAATTATGATCCTTGTTCATTTTATTTTTATCGGATACGTAAAGTGTATACGTTTCGCGATAAATTAAGTTTAGGCATACCCGGAACCACAAAAATAATTCTACGCTTCAACAAATACCTACGATTGTACCCAACACTCAAAGTTTTATTAAATTCACTCAAGTTAACATTATGTTTCACTTTGTACATTATAAAATAAAACAATACACAAATGCATACAAGTAAACACCTTTTATATAAAAGCTACAAGTTGTAACTTTCATATATTTAACAAGATATCATGTTAATATCAAAATGGCTTCTAGAACCCTTTCCCCCCTAACTCACGGCATAACAACAACATTGGGACATAGGGCACACAATTTTTACACAACTTGCATTGTACAACACTTCTCCAGAGTATGTACCTGATCCCATAGAGCTGGAGGATCATGTACTTGTGTACATTCCAGAGCCTGAGCATCCCGAGGACTTAGTGCCAGCTGAGGATGAGGCACCTACACCTCTACTACCACCATGAGTAAGACACAATACACAAAATCACTTAGCTAAAAAGATCAAATTCCTTCTTCTTTCTCCCTTAGCACCCCACGGCTCAAAACCCTCATATATAATAAACCATACAAAATTTTCATCAACCTATACACGCCTACATACATCATTCTTAAGACATTCTAAGATGTTTCCAAGCATTGGCTAACCTTTTGCAAGTGTTGAAGCAATAAATCAAGATTAGGGTTTTCATTTGGAAACTAGGGTTTTCTTGGTTATAATCTTGGGTTTGAAGTCTAAACAAGGGTTTAGCACTTATTTTTCACATCATACATCATCCCATTAAGGTTACCTAAAACATTTATCTTTTCATTTTTCCTGATTTTATAATGCATATGACTGTTTTATATAAAAAAATCCCCTTTTAAGACTTGTTGAAGATGTAAAAGGGGTTTTTACTTGGATTTAAGCTTTTGTACACTTTTTCCTTTTTTGTCATGTTGTTTTATTTATCATGGTAATAATGAATGCTATAAGTATGGTTTCATCGTGATTAAGTGGACAAATATATAGAAGCAAACTTGGAAGTAAAGGCACTTAAGATGTTATGATTTTATGTGAGGTTATTGGAGTTGTTAACTTGGTCTAAAGGACAAAATAGGATCTATGGGCTAATCTTAATATATTTGACTTGGATTATATAAGAGTTATAAAGAGTTGTGGTATACTATTATAGATTATAAAGTGTTTTAAAACAAGTTATTCTAAGTAAGTAGTTTTAATATATATTTAATAGGGGCAATGTTTTGGATTCGAATTCCAAACAATTGGTTTGACACTTTATAAATTATACATCTCATGACGATTCAAAAGATAAGGAAACTTGAAAAACGGTTTAATACACGAAATATGGTACGCTATTACGAGTTTACGTTAATAACTGACTTTTATAATATACCTTTTATAAAAACTTAAATCAAAATAGCAAGTTTGTTTAATTTTAACTATATAACAATTTTAGGTTCCTAAAATGATCAGAATCATGATTTTTCAATTTAATAATGAAGAAAGTTATGAATTTCGCAAGTATTCGGCAGGTAATTATTAGTTGTATAAAATAACGTTATAAACTATGAAACAGTAAAAACACTATTCATGACAGAAACTTTTATTTTTATAAACCTTTTAAATTGAGTAGAATTTTCAATACACGGAAAGGCTCGAAAGAATCGCTAAATTACGAAGACTATAACGAATTAATACGATGTTTACGGTTTTTTCGATAATTTAATACTATAAAAATAACTTTATAACTGGTTACATGAACAGTATAAATAGTACTGTTCATCAGAGTGTAAAAAAAATATGAAAAATGTCAAATTATGATAACTGTCCTAATACGAAAGCCTTCCGATAGTGGGCATAAGGAATCGTCAAATAGGGCTTAATGCGATAAGTTACGCCTGTTTTACTACATCGGTATGTATAAAGTTTTTTAACTTATTAAACACAATTTTACCAAGAATCAATTGAATGGTGATTGAACATATGAATTTTATGTGGTTATAAAGCTACTATTTATATCTAGGGATTTCATAATGAGGCCTCTTCGGGTGGCGTATCGACGAGTTGCTGGATTTTCGATTTAAACTTAATCTAGCTCCTCATCTTCACTACTTGACTCTTAATTATGATAGCACGTCGATAGTATGATTGGGGGGTTTTTACTAGGCATAGGACCTGTATATGATGTTAGTTAAATCGTAGTAATCCGTATTACACAACGTTAATTTACAATAGGTGCATCTGACGATTTGCGGACGCGTTATCTGTGATTTTTGGGATTATCAGAACTCAAGGTGTGTTCATACGACGCTAGCCCATATTTGTACGATTCAATGTTTTATTACTTTGGGGTGGAAACATGCTTTGTTTTATAAAATTGGACGCAAGTGGATATTTTATATTGATTACATGTTTGCCTAAGTAGCGATAACCAAGGTTGAGGCCCCATTTTCAAGAACCGGATGTCAATTGCTTAGATGTAGGATGTGATCTAAATCTATGTGATGCGCGGAAGTTAATGAATAGAATCATATTTAGGATTGACATCCGTTCTGGTGTCTAGCTTATCACGGAACGAACGTATAGCATGTCGGATTTGGGGATGTTTCGGGTTAAACATCTAATCGGGCAGAAATTGCAATATATATTATTGAAGAAGATTGTCGAGCTTCAGTGTCATGAGCTTAGGAAAATGTTATCGGGTTTTGTGAGTCGTCATGTGTTGCATTATCAGCGGGGAAAGTCTTGCTCGGTTCCTGCATATTCATGTTTATCAACGCCTATATATTCACCTACATTATTGTTGTGTTTTATGCAATGTTTTTCAGGAGATCAGTAAGCATAAAGGTGCCAAGGATATTGGTTGATTTTGTTTTGGGATGTCATGCTAAAATATTATGGTTGGATTATGTTTTGAGAAAACTCAGGAGTTGTGAACCAGTTTATCTTTGTAATAATAATAAGGAACAAGTTAAAGCTTTCGGGCTATTGTATCAACTATTTGTTAAAATTCCAATGTATCCTTTTTTTAAAAAGACTTTTTGGTCGTTTCTTTATATATCTTGTGTTATTGATATGAGAAGTAACACGACAAGGATATACTCTTGTTCCGCTGCGAACCAATTTGGCGGGTGTTACACGATTGGTATCAGTGCCAAGGATTATTGAGAACAAGGTCAAATGTTTTGCTGGAACTATTAACCGTTTTTTCAAACATTGCATTCAGATAAAAAGGGTTTTTAGGGGACTATAGTTGTTGCGTTAGTATAGTTGGAACTAGATGCATTTCATAATTGATATACGTGGTTTTAATATATTTCGTATATTACAATAGTGGCCGTTTTTAATATACTCATTATAAGTTATTTCTGCTGGTCACAGTAGTCATGTCAGCTGATTCCGTTGTTACCTATACTTCTGTTCACTCTGAGGCACGATCTTGGAGTATTCCATCTGAGGATCCTTACGAGGAGGCTGCCCGACAGTTGTTGTGTGGGCAGCAAGGCACATGTTTCCGAGTAGTTGTACATGATTCCCATAGAGCTGGAGGATCATGTACCTGTGTACATTCCGGAGCCTAAGCATCCTGAGGACTTAGTGCCAGCTAAGGATGAGGTACCTACACCTCTACTACCACCATTCTTTTTATCTCCACGTATCCGTACCCTCCCACGTACTAGAGCCAGCCATGGCTCAGATGAGGAGCTCCAACACCATTACCTATCATCCACTACTCTATTCCAGGGTTCTCCCCAACCATTGTTACATATACCTAATACCTGCACCAATCACTAGACCCGCTCATAGCTGATATTCTCAGTTCTCCTCCAAGGCTGTCACGCCACCTCGAAGAGACTACTTACTACTCCTTGACCTAGTTTGTGAGGTTGAGGTGAGTTATGCTGCTGCTGCTGCGGAGACTGCTAGGACCCACTAGGCCCAATAGATTCGATTTACATTCTTGTAGACACTATGGGGACCAGGTTTTGATGATACTGAGATGAGGATGATGACCGCCTCTTAAGAGATGTTTGTTCAAATGTAGGGTCAGTTACCAGGTGAGTTTCGCAGTAGAGAGAGTTTGGTGTTTTTACTCATGACATCACGATGCCCAGAAGGTTCGTGCAGCTGTGTGAGCTGAGATTGAGGTTTTGAGGGTGAGTGACTTGATTACAGACAGTAAGTGAGGCATCTCTGACCCGTCAGGACTTGGACTAGTCTGAAGCTTACTACAGGGAATTAGAGCACACAGTTATAGTGTTAGAGGATGAGGTGGCGTAGCCCTCGAAGTTTAGCAGAGTCAGGTGTAGATGGATCTTTGCTGTTCGGCATATCATGCGTGAACCAGGCCCTGGAGGTGAGAGCACGGTTGAACATTGGATGGACTTCTGGTAGCAGTTCCTAGACTTTGGTTATGATTGTAGCTACTATTGCAGTCTTGTTAGGTTCTCTTATGGGTTACTACCAGTAGCAGACGGCTATAGAATCTTTTGTTTTGAGTGTATCCGGTATGGATCTTTTGTTCTTTTGTTTAGATATGTTGTATAGCATACTAAGTATTACTTGGTAACTCCCAGCTGTAGGGCGTTGAGGGTGATTTTTCATTTTGTACCCAGCGATATGGAATCATTGTTTACCAAACAGATCATGGGTATTTCCAGATTATATATGGAATGGATGTATTTATGTTTAGGTCGTTTGTGTGGTTGTTATGTTTCTCTGTGTTATGTGATCTTATTTTATTTATGATGCATATGTTATGTCACGTTATGATTGTATTAAAATCTAACGGGTACTGTATTTTCTTGTGATTGAAGAAAATGGCACCAAAGCGAACCACAAGGTCAATCACACAGTAACACAAAGCCCCCAACATGCCAACCATCACAAAATGTTATGAGGCACAAATCTATCAGCCTTATTGACCAAGGTGTTGCTGCTGCAATGGTGAAGAGAAGCAAGTAGAGTTTAGGATATGGCTATAACAGCAAGTTCAGTTTCAGGACCAGGCCTGCAAAGCTAATTCGCGTGCTCTTACTCGGTATTTCTGAAATGCAACTAAAATGCAAACCTTTGGACTTTAAAGGCAATGAGGGAGTCGTCGGACTCACTCGATGGTTTGAGAAAATGGAGTCTGTGTTTAGCATTAGCAATTACACAACATCTTGTCAAGTCAAATTTGCGACTTGCACTCTACAAGACGATGCTCTTACATGGTGGAATGCCCATGTTAAGACCACTACTCCTAAAGCAGCTCATGCCATGCCATGGGCAACACTGAAGAAAATGATGACTGATAAGTACTGCCCAAGAGGTGAGATCAAGAAGATTGAGACTGAGATGTGGAATCTTAAGGTTAATGGCATCGATGTGGTGGCCTATAGTCGACGATTTCAGCAACTAGCTTTGATGTGTTCCAGGATGTTCCCAAAAGAGATAGAAAAGATTGAAAAGTATATCGGTGGCTTGCCTGATATGATACATGGCAGTGTAAAGGCATCAAAGCCAAAAACCATGCAAGAGGCTATCGAGTTTACAACTGAGTTGATGGATGAGAAGACCCATGCCTATGCTGAACGTCAGGCAGAAAAGAAAAGAAAGTATGATGATCTTTCCAAGAACAATCAAAACCAACAACAGCAGAATAAGAGGCAGAACACAGGCCAGGCCTACACTGCAGGCAATAGTGACAGGAAACCATACGCCGGGTCTAAACCTCTGTGTTCCAAGTGTAATTACAATCATGAAGGTCCTTGTCCACCTAGGTGCAATAACTGCAAAAAGGTTGGCCATCTGGCCAAGGATTGTAGAAGCCGACCTGCAAATGCTAACAACAACAACCGCAACAACAACAATAATAATCAGAAGGGAAATGGTTGCTATGAGTGCGGAGCTCAAGGACATTTTAGAAGAAACTGCCCAAAACTGAAAAACAATGACCGTGGTAATCAAGCTGGGAATGACAGGGCTCCAGCGAAGGTGTATGTGGATGGAAACGCGGGGGCAAACCCAAACAACGTCATTGAGGGTACGTTCCTTCTAAACAACTGCTATGCATATATCTTATTTGATACGGGGGCCGATAGAAGTTTTGTGTCTACTGCATTTAGCTCCCAAATTGACATCACGCCATCTACCCTAGATCAATATTATGATGTCGAACTAGCTGACGGGAGAATAATTGGGTTAAACACTATCCTTAAGGGTTGCACATTAGACTTCCTAAACCACCCATTCAACATAAACTTAATGCCTGTAGAACTTGGTAGTTTCGATGCTATAATCAGTATGGATTGGTTGGCGAAGTACCAAGCGGTCATTGTGTGTACCGAGAAGATTGTTCGCATCCCCTGGGGAAATGAAACCTTAATCATACACGGTGATGGAAGTAAACAGGGAAATGTGACATGATTAAACATCATTTCATGCACTAAAACGCAAAAGTACATGGAAAGAGGGTTTCCTATCTTTTTGGCACATGTCACTGCAAAGGAGGTTGAAGACAAGTCAGGGAAGAAGCGACTTAAGGATGTGCCAATAGTTTGAGACTTTCCTGAAGTATTTCCTGAGGACTTGCCGGGTCTTCCTCCGACTCGAAAAGTGGAGTTTCAAATTGATTTGGTACCTGGTGCTACACCTGTAGCACAGGACAAACTTATATCGATTGGCGCCTTCCCGAAATGGAAAGGAGTATCGGAAGCAACTGAAAGAGATGTCCGACAAAGGCTTTATAAGAGCCTAAGTTCCTCACCTGGGGAGCTCCGGTCTTTGTTTTGTCAAGAAGAAGGAATGGATCATTTCCGGATGTGCATTACTATCGGAATAACCAAACTAACATGAGTTCCTCACCTTGGGGAGCTCCGGTCTTGTTTGTCAAGAAGAAAGATGGATCATTCCGGCTAACAGTGAAGAACCGTTATCCACTCCCCAGAATTGATGATTTATTTGATCAGCTTCAAGGGTCGAGTGTCTACTCGAAGATCGACCTAAGGTCAGGTTATCACCAACTGAGGGTTCGAGAAGAAGACATTCCGAAGACTGCCTTCAGAACTCGTTACGGCCATTATGAATTTCAAGTTATGCCGTTTGGTTTGACAAACGCACCTGCAGTATTCATGGACCTTATGAATCGGGTCGTGATTGTCTTTATTGACGATATTCTGATATATTCGAAGAACAAGCAAGAACACGAAGAGCACCTTAAGCTAATCTTAGAGTTGCTTAAGAAAGAGGAGTTGTATGCCAAATTTTCCAAGTGCGAATTTTGGATTCCCAAAGTACAGTTCCTCGGTCACGTGATCGATAGTGAAGGAATTCATGTGGATCCAGCCAAGATTGAATCCATTAAAGATTGGACATCTCCTAAGTCACCAACGGAGATTCGTCAATTTTTAGGTCTTGCTGGGTATTATCGAAGATTCATTGAAGGGTTTTCGAAGATCGCCAAACCTATGACCAAGCTCACCCAGAAGAAGGTCAAGTTTGAGTGGGGCGATAAACAAGAAGCAGCTTTTCAACTGTTGAAGCAGAAATTGTGCAGTGCACCAATCCTTGCCTTACCTGAGGGAAGCGAAGATTTCATCGCATACTGCGACGCTTCAAAGAAGGGTTTGGGCGCTGTGTTGATGCAAAGAGAAAAGGTGATTTCTTATGCATCACGCCAGTTAAAAATTCATGAGAAGAACTATACGACTCATGATTTGGAACTTGGAGCAGTAGTGTTCGCTCTCAAGATTTGGAGGCACTATCTGTACGGAACCAAGTGTACAGTGTTCACTGATCACAAGAGCTTACAACACATTCTTGATCAGAAGGAACTAAACATGAGACAACGCCGATGGTTAGAGTTGCTTAGTGATTACGATTGTGATATTCGTTATCACCCGGGAAAAGCCAATGTCGTTGCTGATGCTTTGAGCAGGAAAGAACGAGAACCACCGTTAAGAGTTCGAGCCTTAGTCATGACTATTAGTTTGGATCTTCCCAAACAAATCCTGAATGCTCAGACTGAAGCACGAAAACCAGAGAACATCAAGAATGAAGATGTTAGAGGAATGTTGGTTGAAAACGCTAAAAATCCAGAGGCGATTAGGACGGAAAAGTTGGAACCCCGTACGGATGGAACCCTATGCCTCAATGGCAGAAGTTGGTTACCTTGTTATGGTGATTTGCGGACTGTGATCATGCACGAGTCCCACAAATCAAAATACTCTATACATCCGGGTTCTGACAAGATGTACCAAGATATGAAGAAGCTATATTGGTGGCCCAATATGAAAGCCGACATCGCCACCTATGTTAGCAAGTATTTGACCTGTGCTAAGGTCAAGGCCAAACATCAAAGGCCATCAGGATTGTTGGTATAACCCAAGATACCTGAATGGAAGTAGGACAACATCACTATGTATTTTGTTACAAAGCTTCCTAAGACGTCGCAAGGCTACGACACCATTTGGGTGATCGTTGACCGACTCACTAAGTCTACAATCTTCACACCGATGAGAGAGACTGATCCTTTGGATAAACTTGCAAGAATATACCTAAAGGAGGTGGTCACGAGACATGGAATACCTGTCTCAATCATTTGTGATCGTGATCCAAGATTCGCATCAAATTTCTGGAGGTCATTTCAGAACGCTTTGGGTACTAATTTGGATATGAGTACTGCATACCATCCACAAACAAACGAGCAAAGCGAGAGGACCATTCAAACTCTCGATGATATGCTGCATGCTTGTACGATCGACTTTGGAAAGGGTTGGGTTAACCATTTGCCATTAGTCGAGTTCTCATATAACAATAGCTATCACGCTAGCATCAAGGCTGCACCATTCGAAGCACTTTATGGTCGAAAGTGTCGTTCACCTATTTGTTGGACCAAAGTTGGGGAAGCTCAAATCCTCGATCCAGAACTAATTCAAGAGACCACTGAGAAAATCATCCAGATCAAGCAAAGGATGCAAGCCGCTCGTGATCGACAGAAGAGTTACGCTGATCTGAAGCATAAACCAATGGAATTCCAAGTCGGGGATAAAGTTATGCTTAAAGTTTCGCCTTGGAAAGGGGTAGTACGTTTTGGCAAATGGGGGAAGTTAAACCCTAGGTATGTTGGACCTTTCAAGGTGTTAGAAAAGGTTGGAGAGGTTCCTTACAAGCTCAAGCTTCCTAAAGAGCTGAGCAGAGTTCATAATACATTCTATGTGTCCAACCTGAAAAAGTGTCATGCCGACGAACCATTAGCCATTCCGTTGGATGGACTTCATCTTGATGACAAGCTTCATTTTGTTAAGGAACCATTAGAAATAGTGGGCCGTGAAGTTAAACGGTTGAAGCAAAGCCGGATCCTATTAGTCAAGGTTCGATGGAACTCCAAGAGAGGTCCTGAGTTCACGTGGGAACGTGAAGACCAATTCAAGAAGAAATACCCACACCTCTTCACCAAGACCGCACCGTCGTCAAGTGCTGCATCGTGAGCCTTGAGGACAAGGCTCGTTTAACGGGGGAAGTCTATAACACCCTGTGTTTTCAAGTCATTGACGACGTCGATAAATCTACTATTTATTTTTAGTGTCGTACGCGTTTGCTTGTAATTTCATGTATTAAGTAAAATCGCGTAAGCTAAAAATTAGCGTTCAATGTAAACGGGCATCAAACAATTAAGCGTTTACATCAATCAAGTATTAAATAATTATTTTGAGAATAATTATGATCCTTGTTCATTTTATTTTTATCGGATACGTAAAGTGTATACGTTTCGCGATAAATTAAGTTTAGGCATACCCGGAACCACAAAAATAATTCTACGCTTCAACAAATACCCACGATTGTACCCAACACTCAAAGTTTTATTAAATTCACTCAAGTTAACATTATGTTTCACTTTGTACATTATAAAATAAAACAATACACAAATGCATACAAGTAAACACCTTTTATATAAAAGCTACAAGTTATAACTTTCATATATTTATCAAGATATCATGTTAATATAGAAATGGCTTCTAGAACCTTTTTCCCCCTAACTCATGGCATAACAACAACATTGGGACATAGAGCACACAATTTTTACACAACTTGCATTGCACAACACTTCTTCATTTAATCTAGCCATAACTTGTTCCCTTTTGACCATAGTCTTCCTTAAGACCATGAATTTGTCCCAAGACCAACTATTGCATTCTTTTTGACCAAGACTTACCATATATACATGCATACTAGAGATAGAAACTCATACAAGTAAAACACTTAACTAGAAAATCAAAAACACTTCCTTGTTGCTCCATCTAAGCCCACGGTTTGAAACAACCATAATACCAAATCCATACCAAATTTTCTATCACCTATACTCATCTACATACATTATTCTTAAGACATTTTAAGATGTTTCTAAGCATTGGCTAACCATTTGCAAGTGTTGAAGCAAGAAATCAAGATTAGGGTTTTTATTTAGAAACTAGGGCTTTCTTGGTTGTAATCTTGGGTTTAAAGTCTAAACAAGGGTTTAACACTTATTTGTCATCATCCTACATCATCTCATTAAGGTTATCTAAAGCCCTTAACTTTTCCTCTATATGATTATATGTATATGTGATGTTTATGTAGTGAAATCACCATAAGGATATGTTTAACTTGTAAACATGTATTTTTCTTGTAAAAATAGTTTTATGAGCTTTTAGTCATGATATATGGACACTAAAATAAAGTCATAATGGAAGTAAAAGACTTGTACACTTATGGTTATGATGTAAAAATGGTTATGGATGAACTTGTAGTAAAAAGTTACTTATGGAGATTATGGTTTAAAAATGTTGTTAAGGACTTAATGACTTGGACTTATGGACAATATAAGGACTATGGATTATATAAAATATATGATATAGTATATTAAGAGTGTGGGAAAAACTTGTGGAAATTACTTAGTTAAAAAGTATATAAAACAAGTTTAATAAATAAGTTAATACATAGATATTAAAGGGCTGTTTGGAGTCGAATTCCAAACAGTGGGTATTATGTTTTATAAATATTCTACGACTCATGACGATTCCGAAAAGGTAAGAAACTTGTCAAACGGATAAATAACGAAAAAGTTACGCTAATTACGAGTTATAAGTTAATTAATCGGGTTTATTAAATAACTTTTATAAATATTATACAAAACAGCAAGTTTGGTATTTTTAACAAATAATACATATTTTTAGGATTCCAAAATGATAAGAATCATGATTTTTCAATTAATAATGAAGAAGTTATGAATTTCGCGAGTATTCGGTAATTAAAAGTTTATAAAAATAATTTTATAAACTATGAATAGTAAAACACTATTCATGACAGAAACTATTATTTTTGTAAACCTTATAAATTGATAGAATTTTCAATAACAAGAACGTACATGAAAGAATCGCTAAAAACGGAGCCAGCGGTAATACGGCGCGTGTCGTGTTACTCATCAAGTGATCTATAGCACAAGATATAAAGAACGACACAAAAATCGTTTTAAAATATAACAATGGATTAAAATTTGAAAGATTTAGTACAAAAGCATATAGCTTACTTGTACAATCGTCGAATATATACAAAATTGACAATACATTTCCCAAATATTATGCACCTAAATCCTAAGCGTGCAATCCAAAATATAACCCAATGCATCCTTGGCATCCCTTGCTATTGATCTCCTGAAAACATTGCTTAAAAAAAAAAAAAAACCAACCAAAATTGTTGTGAAATTCATAGTTAGATAAAAAACCATAATGGGCTACCCGCAATCGTTAGAGTGATAATGCAACACAATGCAATCTCACATAAACTAGATTACATTTACTCCTAACTCATGACACAAAGCTCGACAGTCTTGTTTCGATAATATTGCTAATCACCCGTGATGATGTTCTAGACCCGAACATCTAAAATATGACAAAGAAAAAACTTTTATATCGTTCGTAATCCCGGTGATAGCAAGTCACGCCGAACGGGGAGTCGTATTCCCGAATAATCTATTAAATAACAATTTTCGCGCTCACATAATTAATTCCCCAACTACATCTAATGCAATACATTTCATGATAAAGGCTTAACGGTTTATGCTACTTAGAGCCAAACATTAATACAAATACATGCTCCAATTTGTAAAACAAAGCATGTTTTCACCCCATAATTATAAATCATTGAAATCGTAAAAAATAGCTATGAACTCACCTTGAGTGAGTAATGTCAAGTGTATGCACAATTAAACGGCCCACAGCGCATTTGATCAAAGCAACCTAATAAAATTAAGTCGTATAAGTACCATACTTAATCTAACAACATGGAATAATATCTAATAGGAGTTACAATCGTACTATCGTTCGGTTATCATAATTTAAAGAGTCATGACATTACGTTCGAAGTTAGGACACTTAAAAATCGTAAATCCAACAACTCGTCGAAACGCCATCCGGAGGAGGCCTCATTATGAAACTCCCTAGTAATATAGTACTATTGATAACCACGATAATATTGCGACGAGCGAGCGGCGAGCGACGAGCGCCGCAGACAGCGATGGTTTTTGAAAATTGTTTAATAAAGTTAAAACATTAAGCGCGAGTACCGTTAGTAAACTGCGAACTTTTTGCGTTTTTAACCCGTTCTCCCGCTTCTTATTCCATCATTTCGATTAAGACGTTTTAATCGATATTTGAAATTTTTCATAAAATTTTTCCCCCCTATGAACAGTAACTTTTAATGTTCATTAGACAACATGATTCTATAAATTTCGTATTGTTGTCGGCTAATGTCGTATTCTTATTCGTTAACTCTGTTTTCATGATTCTTCGAGGACGTTCTCAATATGAAAGTTCCTACTATCTTTTATGAGGTATAACAAAAATATAAATTTCTGCTAATGATATAACTTTTAAAACAATAGTTTTATAAGAGTAATTAATAGTCTAAACTTGCGAATATTCATAACTCGTATCGTTATAAATTGAAAATTAACATTCTATCATTTGAATCCTAAATAATTGTGTATATTTATTAAAAATATTATAACCTTGCTGTTGAAAAAGTTTTATTTGTTAAAAATATCAATCCTTGCTGTTTAAAGTTTTTATAAAAATGTTTTTATAAAATTTTATTTACGACTTCGTTTATTAACGTATAACTTGTTTTTAACGTAACTTTTTCGTTATTAATCCGTTTAACAAGTTTCTTACTTTTTCGGAATCGTCGTGAAATGTATTATTTTATAAAAATATAAAATGGATATGTCAAAATTCGAATTTGGGACAGCAAGTTTGCTTGAGTTTGTTGAGTCCATTTTTGATATTTTCTTTATACTTTACCTATTTATACTTTTTACTACAAGTCTTATACTTTATATATATCATATATCATATGTATATTATGTCCATAATCCCATCAAAGTCATTTTGTCCAAAGTTTATAAGTCCTTCATAATACATGATAAAGCATAACTTTTATACTTAATCCATTTTACTATAAGTTTATGTATAGCCATTTTTCGTATAAATCATAGGTGTACAAGTATATTTCTTTCCATATGACTTTATTTTAGTGTTCTAATAACATGATTAAAAGTCCATAATCAACATTGACATGTCTTATGTATTTCTTCAAGTTGAAACATATTATGAAACCATTAAAAACCCTAATTAATCCATGATTATGTTTACATTAAAACAACATGATACAATATTTTATCATTATTTTTAACATGATATATGTAATAACACAACATATATATAAGTGTGTAAAATGATCATTTCAAGTATAAACTTCATTTTTATGTATAAAACCTAAATGGTGATTTAAGCTAAATACAATAATTATGTGCACAAAAATGATAATTATAAAAACATAAAGAGTTCAAATGGACCTTATGAGGTATGAGAATGATGATGTACAAATACTAAACCCTTGTTTAGCCACAAAAACCAAGCTTGCACTAATAAACCCTTAGCTTTCCTTAATTAAACCCTAGCTCCCTTTTTCTTGAGAAATACTTGGAAATGGTGATTCAATGCTTGCAAATGCCAAGAGAGTCAATCAAAATGCTTTAAAAACAAAAGGATCTATAATGTTAGAAAATATAATAATACTACACAGTCGATATTCTTTTACTAATCAACTTTCTCAATATTTTGAAAATAAATGTTCCAAAAACTGAATAATGCCTCTGAACAACCTTTTGACATCAAATTCCTGTGAATTCTGTAAAACCCATTCTTTCTAGTAACCCACCAATGTTTAGTCCAACAGAACTTCCAAAAGTTAGCATGTTAATACGAGTTGAAAGAAACTTAAACACCATCTTGCAAGTTTTTAAGTGTAGTCAAAGAAAGAACCAACACCCATAAGCTATCACTGATGGTTTGAAATGGGTTTGAACATACAAAACCTGTTTACGGGATGAAATATTACCATTTCATAAGCTCAGAAGGACTTATTTAACTCATTCCAATCAATTTTGGGTTGTTGAACAACTGAGACCAAAATGTCTTTCAACAAATGGAACAGTTATGGAACAACATCGATAGATTCAAAAACAATTGAAGTTAAAATGAATCAATTTTGAAATAAAACGAACGACTCTTGATCCAGTCATTAAAAAATATATTGTGAAATGTATTCTAATTCTTTTGCGATATTGCTTCTTGTAAATGGCATAATTTAAAAGTGTCCTCAAACATGAGACTAAGCTTTCAACGGCTTTCATTGAAAAAGAATTTATGATAAACTTTTCAAAAGTTTCACCACTCATGAAAAACAATGCTCTCTTTAGAAGTTGATTCTCAACTTAATCAGAAAAATTCTTCAAATGGACAAATTCTGTTTCAATCACCAGTGCCCCAATTTTAGATCAATAGTTTGAATATCGAATGAAAGGCCTCAGTCCCAGAAAAAGGACACGTCATAAAAGAAGTTGAAAGAGAGAATTAAATCTCAAAGTGGAAAAAGCATGAGGATAAGATTAAGAAGGACATAGAAGATATTGAAAACTATAAGATAATGAATTGATCATAGGGGACAAAGCTTATTACTGAGAATGAGCATTTAAAACAGACCTATAAGCAACTTTAGGACTCAATTAAACCATCATATATTCGATCAAAAGAACAATGTGATACTTTAATTAACCAGGTCAATCAAAAGTCTGCGGAAATCTCTAATTTAAATGCTAGTCTTTAGGAAAAAGTTTTGGTAATTACAACTCTCAAGAATGAATTAAGGAAACTAAAGGAAACTCTAGTTGATAATAGATTTTACCAAAAACCCAATTGATCTAGAGAATGCTTAAGATGATGTGGAAACAATAACCCCTAATGTTGAATAAACAGACAGCCACCTCAGCCTATATTGAACACACTATGAAAAGCTACGCGTTCTTAGGGATCTATTTGAACATGTTAAATCAAATACCACTAGATCAAACTTTAAATCATCCTTAAGTACTAAACCTAGTTCAGATGTAGCTTACAAAACATCAGTTAAAACCTTCCCTAGTGTCAACAATACTTATGGAAAAATAGTGGCTGTGACCCCAAAGAACAAGGACAAAAGAGTTAGATTCACTAAGCCCGTCACATCCTCGGGAAACACAGTCACAAAAACAACCTCAACATCAAACCTAGTTTCTAACAAACCTATGTTGTCTTCTACATGAGTAAAACCGTCTACTAGTGCTAGTAGATCATAGCCTTCAGGCAATACAAAGAAAGATAAGATTCAGCAAACACCAAGTAGTACTCAGATGAATAAAGTAGAAGCCCGCCCTAAGAAAGTTAAATCTAGTTTGAAAAATAAAGATTGTGTTGTTTAACCTAAAGGAACTGCTCTTTCACATGTCAACATACTTCTAATTCTGACTTAAATTGGTAAGTGTAAATGGTGCCTGCGTTTTTGATAATCAATGATTTATGTGTTTCTTTGATTTTATCAATAAAGTGAATGCTCTAAAAAAATCTAAATCTGTTAAGCAAAGTTCAAAGAGAAATGTTTGGAACCAACATGAAAGGTGATTACAAGATATAAATATTGGATATATTTGTAGACCTACTGGTCGGACCATCACTATAGTAGGAAATGTGTGCCCTTTAACTAGGATTACCACAACTACTGAAGTGCCCCTTAGGAAACCAACAACTCTAGATAATGAAACATCTAAACCTGTCATAACATTGGTTTACTCAAGGAAACCTAGGAAATTTAAAACTAATGTTCCTGTTAGCAAATCTAAGGTTCTTAAATCTGTATCTACTAACAAAAAAGGAACCCAGTAAATCTTGGGGATCCAAAGTTTTTGATGTTCCATCTTCCTCTCTTGATGAATGCAGGTCGTCCAAATTGTTCTCCAGTATTTGGACTCTGGCTGCTCCAAGCATATAACCGAAGATCGCTCTCAGCTTACCAATTTCGTCAATAAGTTTTTCGGTACAGTCAAATTTGGAAATGATCACGTGGCAAAGATATTAGGATATGGTGATTATCAGATTTGGAATGTTACGATATCAAGGGTTTACTACGTGGAAGGACTTGGACACAACTTATTCTCCGTTGGGAAATTTTGTGATTCAAACCTTGAAGTTGCTTTTCGTCAACACACCTACTTCATTCATAATTTAAAAGGTGTTGATCTATTGACTGGATCTCGAGGCAACAATCTGTACACTCTGTTTCTTGGAGATATGATGGCGTCCTCTCCCATATGTCACTTGTCAAAGGCCCCAAAGACTAAGTCTTGGCTATGGCACCGACGTTTGTCTCATCTGAACTTTGGTGCAATCAACCATTTAGCTAGACACAGTCTTGTTTGAAGTCTCCCTAAGCTTAAATTTGAAAAGGACCATCTGTGTTCTGCTTGTACAATTGGCAAAAGTAAGAAGAAACCCCACAAACCTAAATCTGAAGACACCAACCAAGAGAAACTATATCTTTTGCACATGGATCTTTGTGGACCAATACGTGTCGCAAGTGTTAATGGAAAGAAGTACATCCTCGTCATTGTCGATGATTACTCTCGATTCACATGGGTTAAATTTTTAAGGTCAAAAGATGAAGCTTCAGATTTCATAATCAAGTTTCTCAAGATGATCCAAATGCGGCTTAAAGTACCTGTCCGACTCATCAGAACAGATAATGGAACTAAATTTGTTAATCAAACTTTGCTTCAATATTATGAGAAGATTGGCATCTCTCATGAAACATCTGTTGCTCGCTCTCCACAGCAAAATGGTGTCATTGAAAGACGAAATCGTACACTAATTGAAGCTGCCCGCACAATGTTGATTTATGCAACAGCTCTGTTATTTTTATGGGCAGAAGCAGTTGCTACCGCATGTTACACCCAAAATTGTTCCATCATACGCCTTCATCATGGCAAAACATCATATGAGCTTTTACATGACAAACCTCTTGACTTATCATTTTTCTATGTATTTGGTGCACTCTGCTATCCGACAAATGATAGTGAGAATTTGGGTAAGTTACAACCGAAGGCTGATATTAGTATTTTCATTGGTTATGCACCCACAAAGAAAGCATTTTGAATTTACAACTGACGTACCAGACGAATCATTGAAACAATTCATGTAGACTTTGATGAGCTGACTGCGATGGCTTCTGAACACAACAGTTCAGGACTCGCACTTCCTGAAATGACTCCTGTAACAATCAGTTCAGGACTCGTACCAAACCCTCCTCCTTCAAGAACGTTTGTACCACCTTCAAGAAATGATTGGGATATATTGTTTCAACCTATGTTTGATGAATTACTCAGTCCTCTACCAAGTGTTGATCTTCCAGCCCCTAAAGTCATTGTTCCAATTGATGAAGTAGTTGCTCCAGTTCCCGCTGTATCAACCGGATCACCTTCCTTAACAACAGTTGACCAAGATGCACCATCACCAAGTAACTCTCAAACAACACCCGAAACTCAACCTCCTGTCATTCCTAACGATGTTGAAGAAGACAATCATGATATTGAAGTTGCACATATGGGTAATGATCCGTACTTTGGTATCCCAATTCCATAATTCCCTTCTGATCAATCTTCATCGTCGGATTCTATTCATATAATTGTGCATCCCGATCACCAAATTTCTGAACACAATAGCAAATAGACTAAGGATCGCCCACTTGAAAATGTAATCGGTGAACTCGATAGACCAGTTTCTACAAGGCTGCAGTTACATGAGCAAGCTCTTTTCTGTTACTATGATGCTTTCCTCACTGCTGTTGAACCAAAGACGTATAAAGATGCTTTGACTCAATCCTGCTAGATCAAAGCAATGCAAGAAGAGCTCAATGAGTTCGAACTCCTTAAAGTATAGGAGCTCGTACCCCGACCAGATAAAGTTATGGTTATTACTTTGAAGTGGATCTACAAAGTAAAGATAGATGAACTGGGAGGTATTCTAAACAATAAGGCTCGATTAGTGGCTCGTGGATACCGTCAAGAATAAGGAATTGATTTTGAAGAGTCTTTTGCTCCGGTTGCAAGATTAGAGGCTATAAAGATTTTTCTAGCATTTGTCGCTCACATGAACATGGCCGTCTACCAAATGGATGCCAAGACTGCGTTTCTGAATGGTAATTTACGGGAAGAGGTTTATGTCAGCCAACCGGATGGTTTTGTGGATCCAGATAACCCCAATCACGTATACAAGCTAAAGAAAGCTCTTTATGGGTTGAAACAAGCTCCACGCGCGTGGTATGACATGTTGTCTTTGTTCTTGATATCCCAAGACTTCTCTAAAGGCTCAGTGGATCCTAATTTGTTCATCCGTAAGGAAGGCAAGGAATTACTTCTGGTACAAGTATATGTCGATGATATTATCTTTGCTGCATCTACACCTGAACTTTGTGACCTATTTGCTAAAATCATGTGTTTAAAATTTAAGATGTCAATGATGGGGAAAATCTCTTTTTTTTAAGATTATAGATTTTTCAAAATCCCAGAGGCATCTTTATTAACCAGTCAAAATATGCCCTTGAATCTCTAAAGAAATACGGTTTTGACTCTTGTGACCTAGTGGATACTCCCATGGTGGAGAAATCCAAACTGGATGAAGATAAAGAAGGGAAAGCAATTGATCCATCACACTATCGTGGCATGATTGGCACCCTCCTATATCTCACAGCCAGTAGACCTGACCTACAATTTGCTATATTCATGTGTGCCCGGTATCAAGCTAGGCCTACCGAAAAGCACTTACTTACGGTCAAAAGGATCTTCCGGTATCTAAAAGGAACCTTCAATCAGGGACTATGGTATCCGAAGGATTCTTCCATTGCACTAACAGCATTTGTAGATGCGGATCATGCTGGTTGTCAAGATACACGCCGTAGCACATTTGGTAGTATGCAGTTCTTAGGAGATAGACTTGTTAGCTGGTCCTCAAAAAGGCAGAAGAGCGCTATGATATCCAGTACGAAAGCTGAATATATTGCTATGTCGAGATGTTGTGCTTAAATCCTTTGGATAAGATCATAGCTTACTGACTATGGCCTTGGATTCAATAAAATTCCAATGTACTGTGATAACAAAAGCGCTATTGCCTTATGTTGCAACAATGTTCAACATTCCAGGTCAAAGCATATAGACATCAGATTTCACTTTATCAAGGATCATGTTAAGAATAGGGTGATTGAACTTTACTTTGTCAATACGGAGTATCAACTGGCGGACATCTTCACAAAAGTCCTTGCAAGAGAAAGAATTGAATTTCTTATCAACAAGCTAGGAATGCGGAGTTTTACGCCGAAGACTCTCAAACAATTGGCAGATGAAGTTGATGAATAGTGGTGGTACCTATTCAAATATCCTGTATCATATGTATAAATATATTAAAACCATAAAAACCAAAAAGATTTTTCCTTTTCAAAATTTTTTTATAAAAACAAAATACCAAAATATAAAATCTTCAAAACCAAAGAAATTTTTTTTTAAAAATGGAAAAATATAAAAAGAGGTTATAATGGCATGTCTTCTGAAAATCGATAACATTTACGATCTTAGAAATGTCATTCAATAATGTTATGAGGTTGTAAATGAAGTCCGAGCAAAAGTTCAAATGTTTTCAAAACATGCCAAATGGCTTGCTATTATTTCAGATAGCAACCCAGTCTTCATCTTAAAGGCAAGTATTTCAAAAAGAAAACTTGACCTCATAACTGGAATTTATTCTCGGACATGGTCTACTTTATGACCATGCAAAGGCTTGTGATTACTTTGCATCACAACCCATGCTTCTTATATTCCATGAGTGTACGTGTCAGTGCACTTATGTGTGAAAATAAGAGAAATCTTATTTACAATTGGTGTTTGTTTTTCCTGAATAAAAACATTTTTTCATCTGAAAAAGTTTTTTAACGACATTCGACTTCTCATACAACGACTACAACTCTTTAAATAGAAAACGAGTCATTGTTTGAGGGGGATCAAATGTCAAAAATCTTCTTCAAAAGGTCATTTGGTAAAAGGGATAAAAGTTTTAAACAATAGCTGAATATAACTCTTAAGGAAAGTTAATTAAATTTAGCTTATGTGTGCCTTACATGTTATTTGTTTATGCCTTGAGTGAGAATATGTGCAAATTTAAGTTGTTAGGTATATTAGTTAAAACTATAAGGGACTAAATGTGCCATTGTGATAACTTTGTTATGCCTAAGTAAACTTCTATCTTAAAATGGTTAAGTCCTTAAAGTTTAGGGGGTGAATGTGTCAAAAACATCAAATGTTTTATAACACCCCACCCACCATCACTGTTTCACACACACACCTATTTTCTTAAAAACCCTCCACCGATCGCCAACCCTTCATCCTTGATTTCTAGACATTTTCGTGCTTAAGGTATAATTCAAATAATGTTCTTCTCACCACTATGAGCTCAAATCTCGAATGAATTACTTTTTCATAAGGATTTAATTTCAAAAACCCTAATAATCGAATTAGGGTTCTTCAAATTCAAAACTAAATAAAAATGTAAATTCGTTGAGGGGTTTTGTTCATTGTTGGGTGATTATGACTCGCTTGTAACAGTTTTTAATATAGTAATCATATACGTCTATTTTGATTAATTATTTATGTCGAATTGCGCGTTCTTGAAGTTTTTGGCTGAAATACTTGTGGGTTTTGCTATAAATAAATGCTACATGTGTATATGAGTGTGTGTATGAGTTGTAATCCAGATATGAGGTGTTTGATGGTTGGGAACTTGTAAATTTTTGAAAAGTTTGTTTGTTTGTCAAAATTGTGATGTATCTGTGCTTAAATGGTGACAACACATTTTTGTTGACCTTATGATACTAAATACGTGACGTTTGAGAAGTAAAAGACACATGACATACTCGAATTAAAAACTCAAATTTTAAAACCCTCCGAATTTGCAGTTCTAAGTGTATACGAATTGCCATTGATAGTAATACACGAATTCACAGGAGATTAGTGCTTTCCGAATTGGCAGTGATAGTAATACACGAATTCGTATAAGATTAGTGCTTTCCGAATTGGCAGTGATAGTAATACCCGAATTCGCAAGAGATTAGTGCTTTTCGAATTGGCAATGACAGTAATACATGAATTCGCAGGAGATTAGTGCTTTCTGAATTGGCAGTGATAGTAATACACGAATTCGCAGGGGAGCCTTTAGTCTCCGAATTGGCAGAAATCTTTAGAGTCCGAATTCACAATCACCCTTAACAGTCCAAATTTGCAACTATATTAAGCATTCGAATTTGCAATAACATTTAGAGTCTGAATTCGCGGTTTTCACTTTAAAACCAGACTCAATCATACTTAATGGATTCAAAAAGGCTAATTATTATAAACACGTAGATTCTAACCAAAAGGTGACTTCAAACTTGTGTTAGGTAGCAAATTTAAAATTGATTATCTTTGAAATCTAATCAAGTTAAAATTGGATTAATTCAACTAAGCCAATTTAAGTTCACCCTTTCAACGGTTATCTTTCTAAATGTGTTACATGCATTAAGTGCCAATTCAGGGTCTCTATATATGGTGTCTATATAAACTTGGTTATACATAAACTGTATCGAATCTTTTTTAGCAGAATCATGAGTATGACTAAAGAACAACAACAAGCTTTGGACGATGCTTTTGTTCCAAGGGAACAACGTCTTACGATTGGAAGTTGAAACTACAGATTGAGCACAACATTCAAGCCCAAGAAACCTACCTTTCAAGTCGCTCTGGATGTTCTCTCTCTCACTCCTTTTTATCCAGCCTTCTTGATTTCTGCAAGTGTCCCTACCGTCTACATGCAGGAATTCTAGGATCCAGTCACCTATCAAAAGCATCACATCAGATTCAAGATGAACAAGAAGAGTTATTCCTTTGATTTGGATTCTTTCAGAAACATGCTTCAGATGTGTCCAAAATTTCCTGGACAAGAGTTTGTAGATCCTCCGTTTGAAGAGGATATACTTACTTTCATGAGAGAACTTGGCTACTCTGGCAACATCAAATTACTCTCTGATGTCAAAGTTGATACGTTACCTCAACCTTGGAGATCTTTTGGAACCATCATCAACAAGTGTCTTAGTGGTAAAGTAACCGAAATTGACACACTTTATCTTTCTAGGGCTCAGATACTTTGGGGATTGTATCACCTGGAGAAAGTTGACTATTTTACCTTCTTTGGGAAGACCTAGTTTTTCAGATCGAAAGCAAATAGTCAAGAAAGAACAAATACATGTTTTACCCAAGATTTACAAAAGTTATTATCAATCACTTCATGTCACAAGACCAATCCATTCCAAGAAGAAACAAGGTAGACTGGCACATGGCTAATGATGATCCTATTCTCACAACTATGAGATTCATTCCTCAGCATGAAGTTGTTCAAAGATATGGTGCCATTCTTCCAGACTATCTAACCAATCCAACAATGAAAGAATCTGAAGCGTACAAGACTTACCATGATCTTGCTACTGGAAAGGTGCAACCAAAAACGAAATATGTACGTCGATCTTCCAGGACAAAGTCTGATGAAGCACCCAAGCCTTCCCCAGGTAAAAGAGTCAAAGCAACGGCTAAGGTTGCAAAATCTGGAAAGAAAAAGCAACCTGCTCTTGGATTGGAAACTCTATCAGAAGTAGCATTGACTGAGGCTGAACAATTGAAGCTGGCCACTAAACAAAGCTTAATTCAAACCCATAGCTCACATGCTAGCGGTTCTGGTGCACATGAAGGAACTGGTGTTACACCAGGGGTTCCTAATGTACCTAAATATGGATCTGATGATGAGCAACTATCTTGGAAGTCTAGTGATGAAGAAGATGATGATGATGAAGCAAATGTAGGCAAAGACGAAGATGATGATGATGAACAGACTGAATCTGACAATGATGATGAAGACTTTGTTCATCCCAAGTTTACTACTCATGATGATGAAGCAAGGCAAGAAGAAGGAGAAGAAGAAAGCTTTGATCATAGAGTTCAAACACCTTTACATGTTGAATCTACTGATGATGAAGATGATGATGAAGAAGTTCAAAGTGTGAACATTGAGGGTGAAGAGATGGATGAAGAAGCAAACAATGAAGAGGATGAAGGGAATGAATTATACAGGGATCTGAACGTTAATCTAGAAGGACGAGATGTTGAAATGATGGATGATCAACTGACTAATGTTCAAACAACACAAGAAATAGAAGATACTCATGTGATACTCACCGCTCTGATCAATCCTGAAGGTCAACAACAGAGTTCTTCTGTGTCATCTGGCTTTGTTTCTAACATGCTCAACCCCAGACCAGATACAGGTATTGACGAAATACTTAATCTTAACACTGAGGCAACTTCACTTGTAGATGTTCTGGTCACCACTATTGTTGAGCTACCTCTTGTGTTTACAACAAATCTTCCTCCACCACTCACACCTCTCATTACACATATGCAACAAACACCAGGTCCCACACTAACAATTGTTCCAAGCTCCTCCCTGCAAGATCTTCCTAACTTTGGCTCTTTATTTAGGTTTGACCATAGACTTAAAACTCTAGAAACTGAATTCTCTGAGTTCAAGCAAATGAACCAATTTGCTGAAGCAGTTTCTTCTATTCTTGGCATTTTTTATGCATACCTTGCAAACAAGATGAATGAAGCCGTCAAGACAACTGTTCAATTGCAATTAGACAGACTCAGAGATGAAGCTCAAGCCGAAAATGAAGACTTTCTCAATAAACTTGATGATAACATAAAGAAATTAATCAAGGACCAAGTCAAACAACAAGTTAAGGCACAAGTCTCCAAGATTTTGCCAAAAATTGAGAAGACAGTAAATGAACAACTCGAAGCTGAGGTTATGACTCGTTCATCCACTGAATCCAAGACATATCTTGCTATAGCTGCCAACCTATCTGAATTAGAGCTGAAGAAGATTCTCATTGAAAAGATAGAGAGCAATAAGTCAATCCACAGATCTAATGAACAAAAGAATCTCTACAAGGCATTGGTTGAAGCTTACAAAAGTGACAAGCTCATTTTTGACACTTATGGTGATACTGTCTCGTTTAAAAGACGCAGAGATGATGAGGATAAAGATGAAGAACCCTCCGCTGGATCAAACTGGGAGTCCAAGAGAAGAAGAGCTGGCAAAGAACCTGAGTCAACCAGTGCTTTAAAAGAAAGGACCACCAAGACAACTGGCAAGTCTACTGATGGGTCCAAATCTCATCACAAGTCTGCTGGCGAGTCTGCTCATACAGAAGAGCCAATGCACACCGACAAGGATTTAGAAAAACCCGCACATCAGGAGTTTGATATAGGTGCTACTGAAGAACAATCTGATGAAGAGACATCTTAACATCCTGATTGGTTTCAAAAACCAGCCAAGCTTCCTACTCCCGATCGTGATTGGAACAAGACTTTACCTGCTGTTTATGGACCGGTACAACCTTGCTTAAGCAATCTGGCTCGGGAAGAAGGCCCTTGTGAATCATTTGATGAGCTTATAGATACTCCACTGGACTTCTCAGCATTTATGATGAATCGACTCAAAATTGATACTATAACACTTGAATTATTAGCCGGTCCAACATTTGAGCTGATGAAAGGTACATGCAAAAGTTTGGTTGAGCTTGAATACTTCTTTGAAGAAGTCTACAAGGCAACCACGGATCAACTAGATTAGCACAACCCTAAAGGTCAGCAATATCCTCATGATCTGCAAAAGCCACTACCATTGATACCTAACTCTCACGGTCAAGTCATTCCATTTGATCACTTCATCAACAACGACCTTGCATATCTATCTGGTGGTGTCTCTAGTCGTACTTATGCAACTTCCGTTACAAAGACCAAGGCTGCAGATTATGGTCATATCAAATGGATTGAAGATTTGGTCCCCAACACAATCTAGAGTAAAGTGCCGGTCAACTATGACAAGCATGCACTATGGGGAATCTCTCATTGGGGATGCAAATGTTAAAAATTCTATGGATTTGCTGCTAACAAGGAATCTGCTCGTAATGTCTACTCCAAACGTAGAATCATTGCTGTCACAAAGCTTCAAATTGTCGAATGGCACGGCTATAAACATTTAGATTGGATCACCGTTCGTAGAGATGATGACAAGCTATATACATTTAAGGAAGGAGACTTCAAACTACTTCGCCTTTAAGATATCAAAGACATTCTGATTCTTCTTGTTCAAGGCAAGCTGACAAATCTCAATGTTGAAGATCGTCTCGCTTTTGGTGTCTCTCTGAGAATGTTTACAAAAAGTATCGTCATCTAAAGGCGTGTTGAAGATCTTTAGTTATGTGTCAAAAGTTACCAAAAGAAGCTCAACATCACAAAGCCAGATACGTACAGATCTGATCTCAAATGCAGCGATGCCTATACAACATATTTCAATCTCAGAGGCTTCATCTATCAGAACAAAGACAAAAAGAACAAGTTGATGCGTATTGATGAACTTCACAAGTTTAGTGACGGTACACTCGATGATGTTCGAACTGCTCTTAATGATCGTCTAAAAGGAATTAGGATAGAATATCTACCAAAGACAATATAGAGACAGAGTGATAAAGAACGAGCAAAAGCTATTATCCAGGCGATCGACAAACAGCTCAAGTCAAGGAGGATAATGAGAAGTTTGGAAAAATTTGTTGGTGGGAGACTGTACGAGGGTGACTTGCGACTGCTGCAAAGGACCATATGATGTATCATATGATGTCCTCATCATAATCAGGTCAAACCTTGTACATAATAATTAACTTGCGAAATTTGTATATATGTAGTGTAGATATTAAGGTGACATTAAGGAGTGCTCGAGTATAAAATTTTCAAGAATTTCTTAGTAAATTCAAAAAATTTCAAATTATTGTACTCAGCACTGTCTTATAAACCCTCAAAAATTAAGGGGGAGCATTAAAATGTTCCTGTTCGATATTATGTAACATTTTGTCCTCGTACGTTTAATCAATTGATCTCCAAAATATCAAGGGATTAACATTTTGGATAAGGGGAGAAAATGTAATTAAACTGAACCTAATTTGTATTGAAATGTGATCATATAAAATGGACTCAATGCACTCCACACTTAGCCTGTACTACGATTACGATGCACATGTTAAGGGGGAACTTTTAGTGATAATGAAAAAACTCTCAAAGTGTAAATCTTTTGATATTTATATCAAACACTTTGATTGAAATTTTTCAATGATTTTGGAAGGATTGTGATGAAATACCCAAAAGACCGACCATGTACTTAAATTTATGGAGTTATAAAGCGGTTAGGATTAGGTACTCAAATCCTATGATCCAGCTAGAACTGGAGGGATCTACCTAGGGATATCCATTAGTTAGTGTAGAAGTCCTTAGGTATGATACAAAAGGAGAAAAAGTAAGAATCGGGAAAAGTGCTGACTGAGATGGAGCTAGCACTGGAATAAACCCAACAAGGTGTTAGTTATGAAGTCTCGGTAAGCGCTAAAGGGGTTGAAGAATGAAAAAGAAATGTAATGATAAAGGGTGAAAAGAAAGAAGCCCTCTATACACTTAGGCAGAAACCGGGTCAATACATAAACTGTCGGAAACACTAAGGTGTTGTCTAACATTGAAGACAGTCATGGACCCAGTGACGCTAAGCACAACCCTCCCTAGCCACTCAAGGTCTCTCAACAAATACTTGTTTCATTTCTCACGGAGATTACACGCCTTTATATTGGCTTTCTCACTCCGAGTTAGTTGATATTAAAAAGGTGGCAGTCCGCTCCAGCCTCTGATCACTAAAATCAAAGTGCACTATTGGGTCTAGAGCCAAAAGAGATCATCTATAAATCTCATTAGGACACTTGTCAAAATTATGCTTCCTATCTCACATAATGTGAATAACAAGAAATATACTAAGAGTCCTACACATTATCCTTGTGATTTTGCCAGAACATTCGAGTGATATAATTCACAGTGAAGATGGAAATCCTGCTTGAGTCAACATCAAACAAGCTCATGGTAGGTGACTTGTTCGATTCTATATGAATCAAACTTGTGACAACTGGAAAGAAACGATGGTGCAATTCCATAAGAATCAAACTTGTTCCAAGTTATGAATTGACAATTGATAATGAATTTTGAAATGATTAACACTCTCAATGTGTCACAAAACCACTTTAGCAAGTGACATGTCGATTGATTTTTAAATCAATTTTTCTATTCAATCGGTGAGACTTCTACGGAATTATACCTGATCACGTGCAGTATTTATACTGATCAACGGGTAACCGTGGTTATTGCAACCGTATTCGACGAAGTAACAAAGACACTTTCGTCCATATGCGTTGATTATCACTAACCTAAACCTGCAGGTACTCTTGACGATTGGTGCTGCTGATTCCCGATGAGTCATGATTCATAGCCACATGCTCATACCCTACCAACAAACATAAATACATCATGAAAGCTCAAGTACATGTTTCAAGACTTTCGCTCCTCTGATACCGTAGGTCTTTCTTGAAGTGACAAAGTATTAAAGTTAAAGAATTTCAAAGAAGTTTCCGTCACTCTGATACCGAACGTCTTTCTCAAAGTGACGAAGTGTTAAAGTTAAAGAATTTCAAGAAAGATGCAAAATTAAAGCTTTTCAAGTCAACAAATCAAGAAAGGTATGAGCATGTCGGTCCAGAATTCACAAGTTTACAAGATAGCAAAGTTACAAGATGGCGAAACGAGATTATGCTTGGTTGATGATCTCAAGGTGTTCAAAGATCACATTCAAGACAAGATAAGGAACAAGCTCAAGACCTAAAGTCTATGATCACTACATCAAATCACAAGTTAATGATTGAAGTTAAAGACTACGGGCACAAGACTAAAGTCGAAGCATAGTATGCTAAGTTTAAATTTTTGTAAATTGGAGTGACCTCCCTTAGGGGGAGATTGTTAGGAACAAGAAAAGTCTCGGTCACTTCCAATATTAACTAGTCAAAGCCCGTAGTTAGTCAATGTTTAGATTATAAGCTAATATGGCCCAAAGGCCCATGGAAAGCCTCACAAGGCCCATGGTTGGCCACCCTTAAACTATAAATACACCTCTCTATGCCTTGGAGAGGTGGTTGGTTGGTTGTATGTTTCATTTCACTTAATCCATTTCATGTTCACTACTTTCTTTTACTAGAAAACACATCCTTCCTCCTACTTTCTCTCTCTAGTTTTTGGTTCATATATCAAAGATTACTTGTATTCTACACCTTTTATTTGAAAACCGAGTTGTGCACTGAAGTGTACACAAGTCATTTCGATGAGAAAAATTTTGAAAACCTTTTTGAAAAATTTTGAATAAATTTTGCTCATAAATAAAATATTTCTTTTATTTTTTTCTTAAGATAAGTGCACTGACACGTACACTTTCTTTTCTTTGAAAAACACGGGTCTCATACTGAAGCATACGAAAACAATTGACTTGAGCTACAAAACTTTAAATGTCTTGATTGAGTAGCTCAAGACCGAAAAGATTTCTCTTTTTGTTGTTAAGGATAAACACACTGAAGCGTACATTTTCCTTTTATCTAAAGACCGGTTGTTGACCTGAATTAGCCAACAGCCATTATGATATCAAATTAGACAACAACCTTTGGAACCCATTTAAGCACGGTGCTAACGGGTTTACCAAATTTCGAAAATCATTTAAAGGTTGTGTCAATTCGATGCAAAGAAGTTGAATTCCAACAAGGACTGGAAATCGGTGTTTCATTTTGAAATAATTCTCGTGGTATCAGCGGAGATATAAAATTCTTTTTGTTTTTCCATTGATTATGAAAACTTTGATTTTTTTTGTTTTTCCATTGTTGAAACCCAATGTTTCATTTTGAGAATTCATTTTTGAAATGAATGGAAATCTTCCGCTGTTTGAAATTTTCAAGGCAGAGTCATTCTTGTTTTGCAATGAAAGCATTTTTGATTTTGAGTTTGAACGATTTTGAGTGACTTTGCTTTGATCTCCAAACTTGCTTTACCGGTGTAAAATGATATTTTGGAGTTTCAAAAACATCTTTTTCTTACTTAAATCACTTGATTTAAAGGCCTTTTGAGAAGTAGGTGCTTCAAAAGTTTGAGGTTTCTTAGAAAACTTCCTATCTTTTTTCAAAGAATAGGTTGTAAACTGAGACACCCTCTTTGGAAATGATTTGGAAGATTCACCCGTGTAAATCTTCGATGAAACACTTACTTTTGGTGTTAAAAATTTGACATAGGAGATTTTCCTTTTTCCCGGTTAAGAGTATCAAACTTTGCTTTTAGGGCATTGTATGATATTCTCAACTCACTATATTCTTTTTGATTTGAAATAAGATCTTGTAATGCCAACTTTGATTCTAAGAAAGCAATTTGTTTCAAAAACTGATCTTTTTTGGCTTTGGAATCTTAAAACTTACGGTCCAATTGTCGTTCAAGGACAACTCTTGACTTTTCAAGTTTTCAAAATATGTTTCGAACTTGTCTGTTTTCTTTGAAAAATCGACTTTGGCATCCTCAAAATCTTTTGTTTGTTGAGCTAAAATCATTTCGAGTTCCTTAACCTTTGTTTCAAAAACATTATGTTTCATTTCTGAAAAGAATCTTTTTCTCTCCCGATTCTGATTCAACATTTGAGGAATCAGAATCATACAAAGATTTTTGAAGGAAATCATTTAAAATTCAAGAGTCAAACTTTTTCTTTTTCATTGATTCAATCTTTTGAAAAACTTTATCAAACTTTTTATCCGCAAATTCAGACAACTGAGACTGTAATTTTTTGCTTTGTTTTGAGAAACGTTTGAACTTTGTGTCTGAACTCGTGACTTTTTTATTGAATCAAACAAATTTTTGTAAACCAACTTCAAGTGTTCATTCTATTTAATTAATGAAGCCACTTGATGTTCCAACTCAATGTTTTGAGTTTCAATCTTCTCAAAATCGAACTTAAGTTTGACGTCATCACATTGATTAGTTTCATCCCTTTAACTTTGAATTGACTCAAACAAATCTTTATAAGTTTATTTCAAATGTGCATTTTCGATTTGTAATGATGCCACAAAATTCTCATTTTCTGTTTGCAGCGTTTTCAAAGAGTTATTTTCATGAGTTTTGTGTTGAAGTGCTATTTCAAAAGCAATACTTTGTGCCTCTAGTTTTGAAAAATCCTTTTGCAACTAAGCACATTGTTTTGTCATTTCGTCTTTGACATCGGTAGCTTGTTTTGAAAGTTCAGTTATGGTCTTTTTGAGACAACTATTTTCACTTTCCAAAAGAGAATTTTGTTCAAAGATCTCTTTCTCATACACATGGATATGTGACTCTGATATGGCTGACTCAAACTGGGTTTTGAAGAATTCTTGTTGTATGTCCAAAATTAAACACGTTTCATCAAACTTGTCTTCAAGAGACATGACGTACTTTAAATCATCTTTCATTTCTTTGACAAGACTCTTTTAAAAACAGTTTAGTTGATGATTGACGTTTTTAACTAAAGGTTTAAACTCTTCTGACAATCGATTTCTGACTCTCTCGTTGATACTCTGTTCAAAACTCATTTCGAATAAATCATCTCGATTAAGTTCTAATTTTGAAAACATTTGTTTTTCAAACTTGAGCATTGCCTGCTTAACATAGCAAAAATATTTCATTGGAAGACTGTTCCAAGGTTTTGGATCATAATTTCTCAGTTGAGCTTATTCCAAATGTTTTTTGAAATTTTAAGCTTGTACTAAATCTTTTTTCAAATAAACATTTCTTCTTTTCAAGGGAACTTTTGGTGGTTCTTAAAATTGAGTCTCAGCATATACAAAGCCATGATACGACAGCGGAGATTTTCTTTGTTTTACTTTCAAACGTTTTTCAGTTTCACATTTTAATTCCTCTTCAGAAATGATCTTATGATCAGAAAGTAAGTCTTTTCCTATTTCATCAATGTTATACAAGCATGGTGCTAACTCCTTGGCTTTGTTTAATAAACTTTGGTTTTCAACATCATTTTTGTTCTCAAAGCCAATGCCCTGTTTTCCCGATTAAACATTGTCTTCCATTGGAAGCAACATGCGAATAGTCTGATCAGTCTGTCCCGCTTTTCGAAGTCTATTTTCAAGATCGTTTATTTGTTTCAAAAACTCTTGATTTTTATTTTCAAGTTCGTTTTTCCTTTTTAAAATTGGTTGGACATACTCATCAAACTTTTCATTTTCCCTGGCGAATGTCTTATCTTTTTCACTAGCTTGAGATTTAAGGTTTGAAATTTCATCATTTAAAAGATTAATCTTTTTACAGTATTCAGATTCAATTGACTTATCTTTTGAAAAATATTTTTCTTTTTTCTTATATCTCTCAAGCTCGTTTGTCAATAAGGCATTCGCTTGCTGAGCTTCACGATTTACTTTATTACATTTTTCAACATCACACTTGATGTTATTAATCAAGGAAGCAAAGAAAGTACGTTGTTGCTCATAATCTACATCATGCTGGTCTTCCTTATCTCTATTCGGATCCATATTTGGTATATTAGACATAATATTACTATTATTCTCATTCACCAAATATGTGTCAGGAATAGATTCAGGTTGGTCATGATTTTGTATCCCATGAGCGAACACATTTTCAAATGTATCATTATTTGAATGAGGTACCTCAGTCACTGTGTCACTGTCATATGGATGACCAATATCAGCATCTGCATCATTCCCGTCTGAACAGCTAATTTCATTGTCAGAACTTTTGATTTCATTTCGTGAGCTGTTGCTTTCATGTTGTGAACTGCTACTTTCACCTAGTTGTTATGATGATGTAGCAGAGTCATATGTGCTTTCATTAGCAACCAAACTATCATATATTTCTATGCCCTTATTGACCAAACAAGCTTCTAATTATGCACCGTTAGTGACCAAACAAACTTCCAATGTTGTACCCTTAGAGACCAAACTCTCTTGTTTCTGCATCTCACTTTCTTGCAGCCGTTTTTCAATCTCCTTTATTGCTTGAACTTCTTTCTCTTTCATCCGTAATTCACCGTATTTAAGTACTCTTTCATCAATAAGCTTGTCAAGTTCATCCAGATACCGGAGTAAAATACGTTTGTAAGTTTCAGGTTCCCAGCCCGTATAGTCTTTAAAGTGCTTTTGCCAGCATTTATTCTGAAAATCCAAAGCATTCACCTCTTTCGAGTCAAAAAATTCCTTGAACGGTGTTCTAAGTATATCAAGACAAGACTTTGGATTTGATGAGTGAAGATTCTCTCTTTCAAGTTGCCATTGTAGTTGATTCAAATTATGGTACGTCTTCATTCTGAAAGTCTCATGCTCTTCGTGGAAGAATATTCGAAATGCAATTTCATATACTCTTGTTGGAAGGCTGTTAGTATTATGAAGAAATTCAAGGTGTTTCTTGAGGTTTTTGAACCATTCCAAGCATTTTTTATCATGGAAGAATATTTGAAATGCAATTTCATATACTCTTCTCGGAAGGTTGTTTGTATTATGAAGAAATTCAAGGTGTTTCTTGAGGTTTTTGAACCATTCCAAGCATTTTTGATGTAGTTCCCTTTCATCCAATTGCATATGTTGCAATTCCATCTCTTCTGAATTTGAACTTGATGATTCCATTGAATTTCGATGTGTGAACTTGATTTGTGGATCTTTTCGATGATTATGAAGTGTTGTGTGGTTTGAACAGTTAACCCGCGATTTTTCCCTCCAAAAATTAATTTCGCTAAAATTTGAAATTTTCTTACGAATCCAATTCTAAATGTAGGAAAAAAAATTAAATTTTAAAATTTTGCCATCAACTTTTAACCGTAAAAATTTGAATTTCCTCCCAAAAAATTGAATTTTAGCCTAAAATTTTCATTGTTATACCAAAATTTGAATTTGACGTAAAAATAATCTATAAAGTTTACTAGAAAAAAATAAATTTTACATAGGTTTTCCTGCCAAAAAACTTTTTTATTAGGAAGGATATTTCGCGGGATTGATCAATGTACTTGTTTCGCAGAATGAATCCCTCTCATGTTTTGCAAAAATAACATATGTAATGTTTCTCACAAATATGTTCCTGTGTAATGTCTCACACAAATATGTTCCTGTGTAATATTTCGTACAACTATGTTCCTGTGTAATATTTCTCACAAATATGTTTATGTGTAATGTTTCACACAAATGTGTAAAATTTTGCGGAGTTTTGTTTCGCACAACTTACGTATTTAGCACAAATGTTACACCTGTCACAAATATTACACAAACATATTTCACACAACTTGTTACACAAACATATTTCGCACAATTTACGTATTTCACACAAATGTTACACTTGTTACAAATATTACACAAACATATTTCGCACAATTCTTCAAAAACACATTTCGCACAAATGAGGTAAAAATGAAACAAACACAAAAAAACATCTAAAAACCACACTTTTTAACGTTTTTTCTTGAAACGTTTTGCAAAACTAAGTATTACTAGGCAATATCTATCATAAAAATCTAACTTTAACGTTTTTAACAACAAAAAATTAAGATCAAGATTTTTGAAATATGCCTAAGAACGTAAAAAAAATTGAGATTTTTGCAAGATAAAACGCATAGAAACGCACTAAACACTCTAGATATGGTTTTTGAATAAAAAAGATACTAACTTTTTGACAAAATAAGCACATAAGCAAAATAATCCGAATCTATATAAGCGCAAATAAGCCACAAAATAAGCAAAACAACCACACACGAACACTATAGATCCCAAGATGAAACCATGACGAATGATACCAATTGTAGAATATTAATAATGTTAGGTCTGAAAATCAGGATCAATAAGCAATAAAGTGTTTAGTCTAGAGAGAGAAAGAGGGAGGAGGAGGATTAGAGAAAAGATTAGAATGAGAATAAGAAACACCTAGAGACACGAAAATTAGAATAAGCACAGCAAATCAAGACCGAAAAAGCTCGAATAAGACCAAAATAAGCTCGAAATAAGCTGCTAGAATAAGCTGTCAGAATAAGCTGTTGGAATAAGCTCTCCAAAACCACACTAAATCGCTCCTGCAACTCTGATACCACTTGATTTAAATCTCGATTCACGATCTCGGGAGGTCGGGGATGATGGAAATAAATGAAAGCCATTTTAGAGAGAGAAAATACTTTATTAATGAATGATTAGTAAAATTACAATTATGAGGTTCACCCTTCTAAGGAAGATTAGAGAGGGTATTTATAGCCTAAACACAAGCCATCTTTAGGCTAATTACATTTCTAGTCCTTGTGTTTAAGACTATATAAAAACTAATGTAATTTCCATATAGACACCATATTTTTTAATCCTAACAAATAATCACACAAATAAGCACATGAATGAAAGAAGCGGGGAAGAAGAAAGATGGTGGAGAGTGTTTGGATAATATTTCACTTACACACATAAAACATACACTCACACACCCTCTCTATGTGTAGAGAGGCTTTATATAGCCTTGGTGCCGGCCATGGGCCTTCTTATGGGCTTCCATGGGCCGGGCCTTGGACTATTACATCATTTAGTCTAACTAACTAGCATATTGGACTAACTATTACACGCATGATATTGTCTAACTATTACACGGCTCATGAGATCGATAATGATCATCACTTCACTAAAAACTGAATTCCTAACATCGGCTTTCTCCACGGCTGACGTGACCATAAGCTCCTCCAAATTACCACCATCTTCACTACTTCTTCCGGTTGTCATAGGTTTGGTTGAATCCTCGACAAACTGAATTTCTGCCATGTTGTTTTGGTTACTGTAATTCCCTTATCTGACCTTCATTTATTCTCGTCTCTCATTAAGTAAATCCCTTATCGAGACGAAGTTTGAAAGTATGTATACGATATTAGTATATTTGTATGTATGATATTTGTAATTTTAAATAGTATATTACTATTTATAGACTTAACCCCAGATAAAATTATAATATATTATCAATAAAAATGTTGTTTAGTTTATAACTTGTGTCGGATCTTGAGATTCTGAAAAGGATATGTATACCGTAGGATTAGGGATGAGCTCGGTTTCAGTACTGTATTGGTGATCTCGAAATTTTTTGGGCTCGGTTTATGGTACCGGTTTCATACGGTGTATCGAAAGTCGGTACCGGTTTTAGTTCAGTGCCGGGATTCAACTCAAAATGCTCATCCCTATGTAAGAGTGACAAAATCAAGTTTGTAACGAGTCAAAATAAATTGGTTTAGTTTGTTGGGGGTATGCATTGTCCTAAGGTGCTAGTTCTAAATTATAACTAATATTAAGGCATTCAATGCATCGACATTTTAAGGTTTAATACTCTTATGCAAATGCCGCATTAACACGCTAACTTGTTAAACATACTCACAATGCAATGAACTTTACACAATTTATTGTTATATATGTTATATAACTTATAATTTGTGTAATATATATAAACAAATAATAAATTAATCTAATTTATATAACATAGTTGTACGGCAACATAAAAGTTACGTCTATAGTTATTTGTTTTATTTATTAAGTCTAGACTTTTATCCCTCACATTATCAAATTTTAAATCTTTTATATAATAAGATGAAAATGTTTTGTGGCAATATATTCTTTTATTAACAAAAAGAACTCAATTACAAAATCAAGCCCTCATATTAGTTAATAAAAGGTAAAACTGAATCAGCTTGGTCAAACTATTAATAAATTCGATGAAGAAATTTGGTGAAGAATAAAATGAAAATACGCATGACCATGTGAGCTATTTTTCTTGTAATTTTAGACTTAAGTGTAAGTAGGCGTTATATTTTTATCAGTTTACAAAATTTCCAATCAACCCTTAAACTTTTTAAAAAAAGACTAATCTTAAATTTAATTTTATGAATTCAAGTGTAAGAGCTCTCAATTTTCATAATTTTTAAAAAGTTATATATTTCACACAAAAACTTTATATACTTTAATTTTTTTATAAAATACTATTGTTATTATTATTATCAATATTATTATTATTGTTATTGATGGAAAGTTTTGAATTACATTATAATTCAGAATTTTTATACTTTAAAACATCATTATTTATTATTATTATTATTATATAAATATTAAAATAATATCAATAATAATCTAAATATTATTATTATTATTTATTGTTGTTACTATAAATATTATATTACTATTATTATTATTATTATTATTATAACATCACTTTATTAGAATAAATATGATATTTACAAAAAGTTAGTGGAGAGCCGAGATACTAGCTGAGCTCCCACTCCTTTAGCTATAGCAAAGCTAATCATATTAAAAATATGAATAGCAGCACGTGCTCCAATGTCTTGAGTCACGGAGAACTTTCGAATCCGCTTCAGTAGGGTCACCGCATCCTTATCATAATTATTATTATTATTAAATTTTTAAACCCGAACAATTATTATCATTATAATTATTATATTATAACGTCACTTTATTATAAATTATTATTATTATTATTATTATTATTATTATTATTATTTTCCTTTATTATTATTATTATTATTATTATTAGGTTTATAGTAATATTGAAAACACCACCGACGTACACGTAGATGTGATTGATATAAGCACGAGATTAAATATAATATATCTAAACATATATGTTTGATGTATTTGAATTATGTTAAAATGTCAAATTAACTACTCAAACAATAATATTATTAAACAAATTTGATCATTTCGAGACCCGAACTAATATAGTTGAAATACTATCATTAGTTATAGTCATTGTCCCAACTTACTCCGTGTCTAATATCTTGTACACGAGTCAATAACTAGAACTAAGATAAGAATAAAGTAATTTAATTGTAATATAAAAACCTGTAGATGCACGAGATTATAAGTATCAAAATGAAAGCATGGCGTATAAGTACGCATTAAACAAATTTAAGTAAAATATAATTATTTGTTGTGCGTATAGTCTAACGTCATGCATGTGAAACATTGTCATATTCTTATATGTTTGGATATTAAATTAAAAATTTTAAAATAAATTTAGTTTACGTGTAAACCTCGCTAGTAAACTGAAACTCCAAATCGTATCTTATATTGATTGGTTGTACTTTTGTAGTAAAATTTAATGGTCTTTTATATAAGTTTTGACATACTTAGCTCCACACTAAAATTATTCAATTAGAGGTCATATACTTTCTTCCTTTAAGAGAAAAGATACTGTAGCTTTTTACCTATCATTGTAAACAAGTAGGATGGTCTATTATTCTTCACATGCGATTCCCTTCAAAAACTTGCACCATGACAATGGTATTGGTGGGCATAAAATTCTATGGTCCTTAGCCTACTAGAATAAAAACCAACATCTCTTTGCTAAGGAATTCATTGGTCCAAAGGAATGTAGGTTGCCCCACAACCTTTTCAACCCAATCTCCCATGATACTAAATGTCAAAATTCTATCAACAATTACAAACTTTCATGAAGATGTGGGTGGTCTTGATGAAAACAAACTTTTGTGGGACAAATTAGAAGAGTGTACATATTTGCATGCTTTGGGTTCTTTTATGAAATTATTATTAGTTACACAATCTTGGATGCACTTTTTCAGAAAGTGCTACTTAACAAATCCAAAACAATGTATCAGCTACTACTCTCTTCGTCCCATATTAAATGGCTACAATAGTATCTTTGATTGTCTCATATTAAGTGTCCACTACAATAAATGAGGAATCTTAATAACTAAATTTCCAGTTTTGTCATTTAAATTTGTGGCCATATTTAAGTTGTTTTTTCTTCTTTTTAACTTTTTGCATTAAATGGGGGTATAATTGTCATTTGGTCCACTAGCAAAATAGTTTTCAACAACGACGCAAAAAAAAGAAAAAACTTCCAAAATTTCAACAAAACCTTCATCAACAAATTCCAAAAATCAAAACCCACCAACTCCAATTCATCCTAAAATCCTAAATCCAGACTTAATTTCCACTCCCATGAACTACAATTGTCAAAAATTCCTTTAAAAAATTTTCTATCAGACAACACAACAAATTACTAACTACATTAAGAGTCGATGGGGGGTGGTCTTTAGATGAATTTATACCAAACATTTGTGAGGACAAAATTTAGAAGGAATACATAGTTCACAATGCTTTGTTTGGTGGTTCTTTTAATAATAACTTCTTTTATTAAAATTAAAAAATGATATTGAAATTTATTAATTATTACAACATAAAAATCTTTGGATAATCTCTTTTATTTTCCACTACTTTTTGTTTTTTCTGGTTTTTTTTTTTTTTTTTTGTCAGAAAGTGCTACTTTAAAACAAATCTCAAAAATAACACTGAACATGTAGCAGCTACATGCTATTCGTCAGAATCTCCTAGACTCTCCCTACAGCATCACAAGCTCTACTGTACTATTGCTTCTTTTCTACCGACACTTTATTACTTACTGCTCGTATTTTTTACTATAACTCTTGCCCACAGCTAACAGACCCCCCCCACACCCTTACAATGTACCAAAGAACGCATCACACCACACGCACACTATCTAACTATTTAACCTACTTATAGCTCTGACTCCATACTAACGTAACTCTCCTACTACTCTTACGTCACACAGCTACTTTCTTATCTACGTGACTAACTTTCCTCTTTAGACTTCTTCTAACTTTCTACTGCTACTTCTTCTACTTACTAGAGTACTGAGCGTACTGGGTCTGCTCGATACTCCGCTCCAACAAGTCTCACACAGATACTTATGTTCTGACTACCTTACTCTAAACATGTTGTTCATAGCTGAACTAATCATCTAGGCTAGTAGCTCTACTCAGGCTAGGCCAAACCTCTCATTCAACTACCTTCTACAATACTTTATCCATAGACTAACTACTTTTACTACATTCTCCTCATCCCTTATTTAACTACATAACTTTACATATAGACTACTATACTCCTACTAAAACTACCACTCGACGTAACTGAGTCTCATATGTATATCAAAGCTAAATCATCGAATCGTACGCTTACGTTTCTCATTTCCACGACTATCCACTACTACTCCGATTCCTACTTAACTCCCTTCGGTTTCCGTCCGGGTCGTCGACCTCTCTACTCTCTGGTACTACGCTCTACTCATTCTTTCGCGCTTCGGCCCATCTCCTACTACGTACTACTCTCTCTTGGATGACTTATTCTTACTACTTCCTCAACAGCTAACAGACTGAGCAGATTTGTCGAAAGCCCAGCTAATCAACGAGCACCTAGTTTACATCATCTACTACCTCTTACTAACTACTCACATGCAGACTTTTGCCTATTCGACTGTACGCGTGACTTCGTTGTAACTACGACAGAGAAGGATGCTTCAGAGCTTGACTACGACTTTATATCGCCAATACAGCTATACTAAACGATCAGGTAAAGAGCTCATATATCGGAACGTACCCCACACCCCTGCCACCGAGACAAATTGGCTTTCCTTACTAAGTCAGCTACTCAGCTAGACTCCATTTCAATCTTAACCTAAACTAATAATAGTCGGTGTTCACAATCAAAAGCTTTACTGTACATTTGGCGATTACATCACCTGGAGTCACTACTACTACTGTGACTTAACTGCTCTAATATGAAAATTTTTATCCACACTACTAACTCTCATTTTCCACTACACTGGCACAATCGTAGGCTAACATCACAATGTATAAACTCTACTACTTGACTTGCTAGTCTAACTACAAGCGCAATCACTTCAGAATACAGCCTAGCTACTACTAACTTTTACGTACTTATACGAGGCTCAATCCAGCTACTACTAATCTGCTCTCGTCCCATGATAAAAAAAATGCTTATACCAAACAATAGTATCTTTGATTTGTCTCATAATTTGAGTGTCCACTATCCAAATAAAGGAGCAATCTTAAGAATAAAGTGCCATTCTTGTCATTAAAATTTGTGGCCATATTTAATTTGTTGTTTTCTAGCTTGTTTAACCTTTTTTTTTTGCATTAAATGGGGGGTATAATTGTCAATTGGTTTCCACTACAAATTGTAAAATTACCAGTGCATTGGGCCTAATACTTTGTGCATTTATTAGATGGACTACTTAATGGAGACGGACCCGGTACCCAGAGGACCGACCTATGATTTCTTAACGCTCAGCCTCAGAGATAATACTATGACACCTATTGGTGTATAGTACTCTGCTAGTGTCCAACCCACTCTCCTCAGTTCTTCTCCGACTTGCGTTACGAGAAACACCCAGCTATAAGATACAAATCCTAGTTGAGTTATTGTAGACTTTAAGAATGGTAGTAAAAAGATAAAAAATTTAAAAATAAATAAATTGAGGATGAAGTGCTTATATTAATAGCGTACTAGTATAAAGATAATTTCCAAGAATTATTTTTTGTTTTTTCTTTTTTATTATTTTTTAATTATTTTTTTTTTTTGGTTTGGTTTTTAAAATAACCTATATAAGAGGACAAAGAACAATATAACACTTTGAACCATGGCTAACATCTGATATGATACTACTATGTACAGGCCTAAAGTCGATCGGCTCGGACTGACGCTGTGGTAGGGTTAACTAACAATTGACCTACACACGATATTTTTACATAAAGTAACAAAAATTATGATATTATAAATGTAAACATTATATGCCATATAACTTGCAAAAAGCTGAGCATGATTATAAGATAGGTTAGAACGATTACCCTCAGTATACCTCATACAGAAACCAGTAAACAAAACACAAGGAGTACCAAATAAGCTACGAACATACATACAAGTTAGTAAATCCCTATTGTTCGCTTTGGTAATGACGGCCACACAGACATTGGTCATAATAGAGTCCTACGTTCAATAGGGAACATTCACCGTGATGTTAGTTCTTATTAAGTGGTATGGATAAAATCTACTAAAAAAAGCATTAATATTAATTTAATGGGTATGTTAGTGACTAAGTATCGTGACTTACTTCGGTCGCTTCTCCAGCGCGGATCTTTCCTATATTTTCTCTCTAGTGTAAGTGAAAATGATTTATTCATAACGTAGGACGTAGATTAATTTTAACTATTGTAGATTGACGGAATAGGAAAAACTTTACTACCCACTTCATACAGCGAGTATCTCTATACCACGAATCATTGTCATCACAAACATCTATCATGGTACTGTGCTAAGTTGGTTTCTATCCTTACTGTGATAATGTAGGAAGAAAATAGTATTTATGTACGTAGTAGTCGATTACTGGGGAAAGTCATAATAAAAATAAATGAATCCAAAACAATAGCATTGGAGCAAAACTTCAGACACTGATGTTTTCGAAAGCTAAACTTAGTTTGATTGCACACTATTGCGTACTGTAAAAAGGGCAAGTTAAAAATAAACCTGTAAGAACAACCGATTAGCAAGCATTCCAACTTAAGTTTTTTTAAAATAGAAAGTTTTAAAACTCTACTATCAAATTCAAACAATTTTTTTTACACCCGATGCACCCAAACGCTGTGTGGGTGTGAGGTAATAAAAAAATAATCAGAGTATAAAAAAATTTGGAAAATTAAATTTATAGGGGTGATAGTGTTAAAATTTAAAGAGCTTTTGCAGATTTATTTATAAAAACACGTACTTTGCTAAGGTCAATAAATACTTATCGTTTGGCTGTATGATCTGTTGCACCGATTTTCATTGGGTTAGTGACTTGGTCTTTCCAGAGGGCTTTTCTGTTTCGTATTTTTTGGAGCTGCTTAAATGACATCCGTGCACCCAACGCGTCGGTGCGAAACGCCCATGCGATACGAATCGTGCCCCTTCACCAACAATCAGCCGATACACCCACCGAAAAGGCCAATCACCCATGATTCAGAGAGGAAAGCAGCACGCTCTTCTATGATGCACACTCTCAAGGCGAACTCTATGAACGGCACATTGTCGACCCTACTACACCACTCAACCGTCATCTCGATACCCGGATCATTAAACAAACACTCATAAAATATTATTAAGGTTTAGTAGGAATATAGATACCATGATAAAGGTGAAAAGCTGATAAAACCCCCGGCCAAAATGAGAACTCCACAGCACCCAAGGCTGGTTAAATGGCCAAAAGTGCCACACCCACAATGGGAAAGAGGGAGCTATTTCGATTGAAAACTCGACCTGCACCACAGAAGACCATTCCGACACGAAGGAGACCAGGTCCGTGCACCCCCCAAAAACACCCACAAGAGAGCCCCCACACCAACATAGAGTGCGACGGATCAAACGAAACCACTGCCGAATAAACCACTTACTTAATTGAAGCAGCAGACCCACGAGACCACCCAAATGCATAACCACCCACTGCCATCAGCACACCCACAGCTGCTCGCCGCCACCCACTCGTAACACCCACGCAGCCACAAATACACGGGATAGGCAAGGGCTGGAATGATTTAACTCCGTGCCCCCACCGCGGAAGAAACCCCAAATGGCGCACCATACAATTACGACATATCCATGCCGTGCACCCACCACCACTGAACACATACCCCTACACCGTGCACCCAAGCCCACGACCCGACTTTTAAAATAGTATATTTATGAAATGTTAATACAATACAAATGCTATCTACACCCAGCACTATATAAACGCTAAACATTCTACAAGGTAGGAAGTCGCCACATGCTGTCCCGGGTAAAGTACGACCCACAGTGTCAGTTGGAAGTATCGGGAAAAGCATGATGTCTACTAAACACATTGACGCGGAGCGCGATTGAAATCCAAATGTTGAGGGTCTATCCAATAGAAGCGGCCTCTGTCCAACAGGATAGATGCGGTTGTGAGTAAATACAGCCTTTGCTTAGCTTTCACAGAATGGGCGACGTTTGTTGTGTTTCGTAGGTGCTCCAACTGGGACACAGGTGGTGGTGTTGATTTGAAGGTGGGGTGGATAGTAGTCTGGGGTAGTTAGATAGGGACCGCGACGCGATCCCTAATACGTCTCTAAGTTGGTGCTTATAAGAAGATTTTGGTTGATTTATTTTAATATTTCAAGGTGGAATTTCTGTGTGCGTGTCCCCATAAGGAACGATATCGCGCACCTTCTCCTGTGGTGGAGACCCGGAGATTGTCGGGTATCTAAGTCGGGTTAAATACGGCGTGATAGATATCAAGAAAAGTAACCCCACGAACACCACACACATATCATTTATTCCATTCATAATCTCTAAGAAAACAATGGAATCCACAAAACACAACGTCTGATGGAAAAAGACCTACCCACTTTACCCTAAAGACACACTTGTAAGTCACGGCCTACAAGAATAAATTCACACATCTTGCATACAACAACCCACATATAGGTATACAGCCAAACCACCACCACTCGTCGTCATCACGACAAAAAATTATGTATTAATAATAAACGACAACAATCTAATAGGTGCTAATAAGAGTCACTAAGTTTTATTATAAGTCATTTAATCAAATAACACGTAATTAAGTCCAGAAAATAAGACGCAAAATAATTCACTTCCGAATCAAAACAACCCAGCTGATTATAAATTCCGAACTCCCCGAGGTACTACTAGTCCCAATACTTTCGAAGCAGGCACAACGCCCAACGGCTGGACAAAATCATAGTATAACGCCGATCTTCCACGAATGGTGAGACGGAATATATAGACCATTTGAACAAGTAAACTTGAAATACTCCATACTAACGAAAACCATATACAGCAACAGCAAGCAAAAAAGAAGAAAAAAATGTCCGATAGAACAACTACATAAAAACAAATACAACCCCAGTAAAGTTAAGACAAGAATTATATTTAGACACGATCCAATATCAAACACTTACACCACGTAATATATCCAATGGTAAAAATAAAGAAAAAAACATAATAAACTATAACTCCCTATCCGGCCATGATACATTATATATGGATAAACTCCGCAGAACCACAGGTCTTGGTTAGTACAATACGCAGAACATACGAAAACTCCTGATTTCTACAACAAGACCTGAGATCTATCACATAAGAAATAGTAGGTGAGAGAGGATTATGGTTCGTATATTTACAATGGCACCCATGCAAGTCCCACTGCGCCGAAATGAAAGAAACAACAGCCACGATGAACTACACAAACAATACTGGTTAAGATGGTTATTTATGTGTGTTTAAGAATATATCATAGTTTTAATATAAGAAAATAACATACAAATAACCCCACCATGAACTAAAAACGAACGAGAGAGTTGCCTGAAGAACGCGCTGCTTCTTCTCTCAAACACAAGCGCCAACACAACCACAAATCACTAAACGGAAATACACAAATACTAACGTGGACATGAAGAACGAACCCCGCCCCCAATATGACAGGAGGTAGAAGCGTAGACGAAAACGAAAGTAAAGACAATAATTAATATTTGGTCATGATTAAGAATGACACACAAACCCCCAACAAAACCCCAAAAACTTGAGCATAGCTTAAAGAATACCGAGAACATAACTAAGATAAAAAGCCTTAAAATTAATATTAATTAAAAAAAAAAAAAAAAAAAAAAAAAAAAAAACCTCGTCCAATGATGGAGTAACCTCTGATATTGTGGAAAATCAACTGAGACCTGAAGCTGATCTCTGCATCAGACCATATCCCTAAATCTGCTCCTCCCTCTCTCTCACTCGAGCACGGTAGGAGAGGGAGGGGTTGGTATAGTAAGATAAGGTCCGGTTGGGCCCTCAAGGGGGAAAATAAAATGGAGCACACGAATGACCTAAACACAAATAACAGACAACTCCTAACAAAACAATTCAAGTAGAGACCAAAATGATGCGGTTGAAAGTAACGCAAACAAACACAAAAACAATAACAGAAACAATAACCGCAACAAGCTAAACAAACTGCTACAGACGGCTAACAAAAACCACACTAAAGAAATAAGAAACAACTATACAACTTGCATCTTGGATCTTCAAATGATTTGTAACAGCAATAACGAATAACAATTAACTGCAGAATTTAATCTTCATCTGTTATTCCCACCTTCACGTGAGAAGAGGGTGTGGATATGGGGGGTGGGGGAGGGAAGTCACATCTTCACTAAGCACATTCTTATCACTTTCATCTATCCAATACAGAATTAGGTGAAAGCAGTCACAAAGGAAGTTCCATCTAAAATCTCGCAGATCTTCACGACAGAAACAGACTAAGGAAGAAACCAAGAACATACGAGAATCCAACCTGCCCGTTCACACATTCCACTCCGTATTCTAATCCCTACAGGTGAGCAAGGCCCACAGAAAAGGACCAAAACTGTGTTTATGATAAACTGCTTTCTGATATGCTCTAACTTGAATCAGAAATCGTTCATATAACTATCAACCTACAATTCCCATATTTAAGTTGTTTTTTCTTCTTTTTAACTTTTTGCATTAAATGGGGGTATAATTGTCATTTGGTCCACTAGCAATTGTAAGAATATACCATGCCTAAAACTTTGTGCATTTAGGTAATGGACACTTAATGTGAGACGGAAGAAGTAGTATTAGTCTAGCTAGTACTAATGACCTTGGTATAGTACTGGTTCTCACACAAATCTATTGAGTTATGTATGACTTTAAGAATGGTAGTAAAAAAATAAAAATTAAATAAATAAATGAGGCTTTTATTAGTAGCACTGTAGAAATTCCAAGAATTATTGGTTTTTTTTAACATAAAGACAAAGATAATATACACTACGAATACATAAAGTACAAAATATGATATGTAGAATTACTATATAGGCCATAAACTTGCAAGCAAGATTAAGACATTACCTCATACAGAAACAAAACAAGAGACAAAATGAAGCACACACATACAAGTGAGAATCATGTGCTTGCACAGGTCATGACCTTCTAAGTAGGGAATACCGTGATTATCTTTTAGGTTGATAAATCATAAAAGCATTAATATATAGGGTATACGTGCTTTCTATATTTTCTAGTTAATAAAATGATTTATCAACTACGTATACTTACGCAGTTATGCTCTAGACCAACTCAACAACTTGCTAAGTTGTTCATACTGGGAAGCATAATCACAAACCAACTGATCGAGCTACTTGTGTGATGCACTGGCACCTAGCTCTAAGGTTTTAGCTTGCGATAATTAAACTTGGCTCTTCACCAAAAGAACTGCAAAAAACATACTAGTGAAGTCATGAAGATAGTAATCAGTAATGTTAACTCTAACCCATATTTAGGGACGGACCTACATAGATGCCAAGTGTGGCACGGGGTACACCCGATTTTATGTTGTAAAATGTAACTATTTTTTAAAATTGTCTCGTTTTTAGTATGTGTACCTCCTCTATTTGTGCTATTTTATTTATAGTTCAAGTATGTGCTTTAACCTCCAATATGGGTAACCTCTGATATTGGTGAGAATCACGGACAGCTATCTCTCGAGCACAGGTTTAGGTCCGGCCTCAATGGGAAAATAAAATGGAGCACCTAACAACGCATCTTCACAGACCAAGAACTACGAGATCAACCCTTTCGTTCTGGGGTGATGGAGGGATCATACAATTCGAGCCTTTTTTTTCATGCTTTTCCCCGAGGTTGGGAGAAAGCTGAGAAAAAATATGTGCAACACCCTTTAGAAAATCATAGGTCCGTCCGTACCATATTGGTATCAAGTAATTGATACAAGTGAAATTTGTGACAACAGAATACATGACTCATTAACTAATCTTTTTACCAAGATATTATTAAAAAAAGAAATCCAGAAAATATCAAGTAACAAAAAAGATGAAAAATCTAAGTAAAAGCTGCACCAGTAAAAAAACATACCTATATAAACTGTCACTATGTTTGTCCTTAAACCCCATGTCTCTCTTTATCTCCTATCTTCTTCGATTTTTGTGACCATGGACACTTACGCGACAGAGCCGCCTACAAGAGCACACATCAAGGGAAACCAAAAACATTTAGCTCGTCACCAAAACCATCACGACGTTATCCCACAAACCACCATTCTTATGGTGGTCACTCCCATTGTCATTGTCATTTTACTACTTGCAATATCTCTTATTGTAGCATTGCTTGGTCGAGTAAAATCTTCTAAATCTAATGGAAATGCAGACGGGAAACAAAACTGCATGTTTGTTGCGCATAGCATTATAAACTTCAATGGTGCCACAGGTAAATATACATATATATACTCAATGAACATTTAGTTGTCTATGTTTTATCTGATATTTCTTGAGTTTTAGACTTCATCAAAATAATGTAGAATGATATGATAATCTGGACAAAAGTACGTGATTAACCAATATAATTTTTTTAAGTTAAATGTAACCAAAAAATAAACATGTATGAATTCAGATATGAAGAATGGATGCATATATGGAGAAAGCCCATGCACCCTCCCATCTGCAACATTTAAAGGTGTACAAGTATTCACATATCGAGAGCTGGAATCAGCTACAGACAGCTTCACTGAAGCTAAACTTGTGGGTACGGGTGGTTTTGGTAATGTATACCGCGGTGTGCTTCGTGATGGCACCCTTTCTGCTATTAAAATGCTTCATAAGGAAGGCAAGCAAGGTGAACGGGCTTTTCGCTCAGAGGTACTTACGCTACTTTTTATATAGTTTATAGCTTATACTGATATGTTATATTAGGAACATATATTTATACATCTATACATATATCCGTCAATTTTAGTGTTTCTCTTAACTAGTTACATTAGTACATAAAGGAGCGCAATTTCTTTAAATGTTTTTTTATTAGAATTAGTTAAGCTAATTCAGTTGGATGAAAAACATATGCAGGTGGATTTACTAAGTCGTTTGCAGTGTCCATACTCGGTTGATCTGCTCGGATACTGTGCTGATAATCAACATAGGCTACTTGTATTCGAGTACATGCCCAATGGGACCCTTCATGACCACCTACACTCTTCGGGTGGTCGATCTCAAGCACTTAACTGGGCCATCAGATTGAGAATCGCCCTAGATTGCGCAAGAGCCCTTGAGTTCCTACATGAGCATACCATCCCATCTGTCATACACCGTGATTTTAAATCTACCAATATCCTGTTGGATGATAACTTTCGAGGAAAGGTGTCTGATTTTGGATTGGCTAAGATTGGATCTGACAAGCTTAATGGTTTGATCTCGACCCGTGTTCTGGGAACCACTGGATATTTGGCACCTGAGTGAGTTATTCATTCTTTCTTACCATCTAATTACCTTGTGTAAAGTAATCTATGATCATATATCAGAAATAGGATGTTCATCCTAGAAGGCTAGGATTTATCATTTCTACAATCTATGCATTTATCTGACACTTTTATAAAGTAATGTCATCATATGCTGAGTTTCACGGTATACTTAACGGGCAGCCAAATAAGTATGATTATAATTTTTACGGAGTATTAAGTTTTGTGTGTGTGTGTGTGTGTGTGTGTTGTTGCTATACTAAGCTTCTTTGACTTTGTACTTTTGTTGATGTTAGATATGCTTCAACCGGCAAACTTACCACCAAATCAGATGTCTATAGCTATGGTGTCGTTTTGCTAGAACTCTTAACGGGACGTGTACCTATCGACACTAAGCGCCCACCCGGAGAACATGTCCTTGTCTCTTGGGTAAGTGCATTCATATCAGATATAACGTAGATAGTTTTTTGTACATTGGATTATTTCCTTGCATTTTTATTATTTTTGGCTCAAATTGGTTGCTTCTACCTCCATAGGCACTTCCAAGATTAACAAACAGAGTTGCAGTTGCTGAGATGGTCGATCCAAATCTACATGGCCAATTTACAAGAAAGGATCTAATTCAGGTGAGCCTGGCTTAGCTTCCCCTAAATAATGGCCACTATATATTAGTAATGGGATTGACAATGCCACCTCTTAAGATCCAAAAAAGTAACAATAATATTCAAATCCATGTCTTGCTTATGCAGGTAGCAGCTATTGCGGCCATGTGTGTGCAAACAGAAGCAGATTATCGGCCTCTAATGACGGACGTCGTACAGTCCTTAATTCCTATAGTGCACAATCTATCTTTTGGGAGCTCAGCTAGTTCTTTTAGGTTTAGTAAGCGAGTAAGCCCAAGATCATAGGTGTTGCAGGGGTTTTGGTTCATATAGTAGTCAATATATTCCATTATCATTCAGTATATAAATGAAAAAAAAAACTTGATAAAGCCTGTAACATCAGATATCTCAGTTACGATTCGTTACAACATTCAACACCGATGAGTTATCAATAAATAAAATCCTACAAACTAATCTATAAAAGTGCATGAATATGCGTGGTACAAATCACTCAAGTCAAGACAAAATCTGATTGTTGCACGTTGGCTTTAACCTCTCATAGTGCGAAAGTATGACAAGTTGACAACCACTAATCTATATTGCGTTCAAACTAAAAGTCCCTAACTACATCTTTGTAACTACTCAAGAGAGTACCTGAAGAGAAAATTCAGCTCGAAGATCCTTCGTTAGTGTTTCTGGTTCCGGGTTCTTCTAGTTGTTTATTTTCTGTACCAATTTTTTCCTTGTATTTTGCTAAAGCTGCTGAAAGAGCTGATTTAACGGTTAAATTAGGCTCTTTCTTATCACGCTTACTTGAACGCCCTGTTTCCTTATCTACTTTTGCTTCAGTTGGAGTGAAAGGTAGTGCAGATGTTTCAGCTGTTGAAGGCTGCTTGGGAATTACGCGTTTAAATGGTTCGTGAAAAGTGTCATACAATCGCTTTACCTAATCAACCATATTTGAAGAAAGAAACAACCATTAAGAAAAACTGCAGTACTAAATTTTAAGAAACCTAAGAAAGAACAAATATAAAAACAAAAAGATATACTTTACGCTCTCCAATGCCAGGGCAACGAGCTAGGTCCTCCATGGATGCATCCATAATACGAGAAAGCGACTGAAAATATTAAAGATAAATTCATTATCATTTAACTAACCCAACTTCGGTTGCATTATTATTAGTTCTTTTATCATGTGAGTCACAATAATCACTTTAAATACACACATCCAAACACCCCCTAATTCCCGAGAACAAGTGGCAAGCAGATAAAATACCCCAAATGTAGAGCCAAGAGTAACCACATCGGTCTTGTTGACATGTCGTACTGATGTAAGAGCGTGTGATAGCTGTAAACAGAGTTCATTTGTTATTTAGTGCAGTAAAATGGAAGTACATACCAATAAAAGCCTGTTATTTTAGTATCTTTTATAGCCTATAAATAAGCCTCTTTTAGCATAAAAATGCTATAAGAAAAACATGAATCAATTTGGAAAAGCTCAAGAAATTATACCCGTGATAAATAGTCTGTATCCATTTGGCCTTGAATGAGGTCTGCAGGCTTGTTTTCATAAACTTTTATAGTCTCCAAATACCGACCACATTCTTCCAAACTAAAGAAACACAACACTAGGATTTTGTAAGTTTTCTAACAATATATTGGATTCCTTATCGATCAACTTATAGCTGAGAACTCCTATAAGAAACGACATAATAACTAAAGTTAAAATAATGGGTGGGTTGGTTAACAGGGCAAAAAAAGGTTTAGGTCAAAACGGATAAACTCTTCCGTACTGGCCGGGTTGGGATGGGCTGACCCAACCTTTTATATTAATCTAGTGGGTTATATATCACCAGTATAGCTATATTTAAACAAAATCTAAATTTATTAATAAAATGAGTTAGGAAGGTTTTATGCAAATTTTAGTACACTTTGGATTTGCTTGACTTATTAGATCTGTTCACCCAGTTTTCATTTTACTAACTCATTGATTAAACCCATTTGACCGGTTAAATAAAATAAATATGACCCAAAACCACCCATTTACACATGAACAGGATGAGAGTGCCACATCTAAATATCTAACGATTAACAAAGGTAGGGAGCGTGTTCACAGCAAAGCAAGAAATCACACCACATGGTAGATTTATTTGTTTACAACAGAAAAATACCTCCAACCGCACAAAAGAGTGCAGTCATGAAGAAGAGCCGTCCTTGTGACTTCCAACAATGGCTTGACAACATCTTCCTGGAACATAAACCAACAATAGTCAGATAGAAGAATAGATTGGATATATTTCAATTGCATGAAATAAAACTATGAATCAGATTGATATAGTTAAATAATCATATAGTTGACATCATTTTCACTCAATTTGTAATTAAAACTTGATTTAACTAACATTCCTTCAAATTTTTCTTCCCCTCATCCTCTTGTCCCGGCATTTATGTTAGGTAAAAATGTCATTCATTCATCTTTCGTAAGAAATAAACTACAAAATTTCATTTATTCCAAAGAACCAGATAAGAATATCCGGCTACAGATATGTAGAACTTACAACATCAACATGACATAAAACAACGCGAAGCTTAAACTCTTTTCCCAATTCTCTTATTCGGTAATATAGGTAGTCCGGGTGAAGTAGATGATACCTAAGACTGCATGTACATTGTCATAATCGTCACTTGAGATAAGAGAGTATTTATAAACAAATAATTATACATATATTAAAATCTACAAAGAAATACTGAAAAGAGTGACCAGCTAATCGTTGTTATTATATGTACTAAAATTGTATATTTTATGTAAATGACTTAATTTAGTTTGACATTTGATCGATATAATGGCCCACTAATGACTGGAGAAATGTGTTGACATGTCAAACTACAAACCTGAGATAAAGAGCACATGAATTTTTCCCCAGCATATAGTCACAGACAATATCTGCAAAGGCCCATCTCACATTTCTTATATGTTTTAGCAAAGGATTTCCCTTCTGCATTAGATAAAAACCCGTAGACAAAAGAAAACGATTAGATAGAAAAATGAACATATAAGGGCAGTGTTCCATGCAGTAAACACTCAACAAGCTTCAAATGACATAGGGTTTCTAATATCATCACAATTATAATTAACTACTCATTTGTTTCCACTACTTGTAATCTAATAAAGCTTGGCCATCTTAAAAAGCACTCATCTCTTCATCAACACTTCATCAATGGCATCAAGTTCAAGATCCTTAAATATTTATACAAAATCAGCACTTCCTGATTGTAAACAGATGAGGTTTCCCTATTCAGGTTGCCCTAAGAGGGTGAGTTTTTGACTCAAATGTACGCGGCCTATCTAGGGTAACCCCGTGACCAGTTCCGAAGCATTTCACTGGCCACCCCCAAGATGTTTACCTACGTAGGTTTGAACCTGAGACCTCTTGTAAGGAAATCAGGATGCCTGACCACTAGACGACCTTGGTGGTGGTTAATCAATACTTCTAATTGGATTTCCTAGTAATCTTTCTTTCCATCTCCCAATCAACGTTTATTTGTAATTTCTCATCAATTTCATCATCTGATAATTCAAGCACATCCGCCAGAATTATAAAGTTCAAAGTTTTATTCATTCACAACCAAAAATACATGACACAAAAGATGTAACATATCTCATTTCAGTTGTGCTAGCTATTATGTCGATGGGTAACACCAAGTCAAGAACATCATGGCGTAAAGCTAATCCACACACTTTACATGAATGGTAAGTTACACTTCCACCATCGTTTGTATTTAAACAATAGACCTTAATGTCACTCTTTCCCAACTCAAGAAAACTTACCGCAATGACCACCACTACCACCTATTAATCCAATTTCATGAAATTTTTTCACTAATTTCATTTGCAGACACAATGTTAAATCCTATAAATTTGCTCCCTGTGTTCCAAGGATAGGACCTTTCTATAATTACCCTTAAAAACTTTTTTTTCATAATGCAGAACTAGTCTGAAACTTTTTACCTATTTACATGTACTCTTTTCCAGATTGTCTACCAACTTAAAAAAAATTGTTTAGGTAACCATGGATTCCGACCTTTTAGCCGACTAATCCACGGGTAAAGCCCTCCCTTTTCAGGAAATTGGCATGGCCACTTTTGGGTTGTTTGCACCTAGCAGTGAACTTGAGAACTCTCACATTTTCAATGATGATAGTCACAAGTATTTTGCCACTAGCCACTCATGTGGGGTTATATACCGACTTAACTTTGAAGTGTCTGTAATTTAAGTTTAGCTAGCAAAGGCAATGTAGAAAAATCCACATAAATTTCCTACAATACGCACTAAAACTATAAAAACTATCTGACCTGCCTATTACTAACAAGTATGGCATTTCGATTTTGCGTAGTAGCCGAAGACGCAGCAACCGGTACCGAAGACTGTGTAACACCAACCCTACCTTCCTCACTGCCCCTAATAAAAAAAAGACAAAATTTTACAAAACAAAAACAAAAACCCATAAATGAAATTCGAAAAACATCACCTTAAATGTGAATCTTGAATTGGTGCAGGTGGTGGTGGTGGTGGTTTATAAAATTCAGTGTTTTTGATGGAACTGAAAGCTTGAGTGAAGGATTGAGATGGGTTGAATAGAGATTGTGGTTTTGATTGTGAGTTGTTGTTGTTAATTACTTCTTCATATGATGGGATTTTTATTACAAACGATGATGATGCTGATGATGATGTGTTTGGGTTCATGTTTTCTTGTTTGGTTTTGTGTTCCCTCCACAAACTATTTTGTTATGTGAGTTTTCGATCTTCCTTACTTTTGTTTTGACTTTTGATATTTGTTTTTAAAGTTAATTACATTATTGGTCCTTGTGGTTTTTTGGGTATTTCATTTTTAATATAATTTTTAGATAAGTTTCGAGTTAGTCCAAAATAAAACACTCGTTACGGGTTTAGTCTAATATTAAGGGTCACCTTAGAGCACAAGGTATCGTGGCTCAAACTGGCATGAGCCAATTTGTCATTTTAGCGTCGCGTCAGCAACTTACTCAACTCAGTCACACATCATATAACATCTTCCCCTTATAACTCAAGTCAAACGGCCTCACTCACTATTTTATTTTATCTTTTTTTATTTTTTTCAAACAAACTAAATTTTATTCATTAATCAAATAAAAAAACAATACGAAACTTTTTTTCAGATCGTCTGCCGACTTAAAAAAATTGCTACTTATTTCATCTTTTTTCATGTTGACGAGGGTGACTTGTTCTTCCGACATACCGTCGGTTTTAAGCGTGAGAAAATATAATTTTTTACACTGCATTATTGTCCGGTCTTTTTGCTTCTTTACCTCATACGCCGATTCAGGGGTTTCCCGTTTGCGTCTAAATTCGGCTTGTAAAGCATTCGATAAAGCATCTTGCGTTACGAGGTTTGCCATGGGGACGTGGTCTCACATCACCGCTGAATAGTTCACCATGCCCGGTGACATCATCTGGATTAACAGGTTCAGTCGCGTCCCATTTGTTGTGTTTTCTCAATACACGTCACGCGTACTCTTGAGTTGGTTGACAAACAGATACTTTTTTGTCCACTTCCTCCTACTTATTGGTTGACAAACGGATACTTTTTGTCCACTTCCTCCTACTCACGCATTGCCATTTGTGAATCCACATAGGACTAGCGAGCTTTCCACGTTAGGCTACCCGGAGTGGCGGTGAGTTCACTTGGTGAGTGAGCCACTCACAGACTAGCTATCAAAACAACATCCTCAACTCACGAGTGAGTGCAATTTCGGAGGAGTGAATAGTGAATGACTCACCATTGATGAGTGGTAATGTTTAATGTTTTTTTATTTGGTTTCTGAGTGTGTGTGGGGTATTTAGTGGTATATTTTGTATAAAGTGTGTATTCTAATAAAAGTTGAGTGAGTGGTGATCAAAACGGGTGAAAGGTGAGTGTGAGTGAGCGGAAGTGAAAGAAGAGAGAAAGTTGAGGTGGCAGCGATGTGAATGGTGAGTAAGTATGCACCACTTAAAGCATTGGGTACCCTAAGTCATGGCTTGAGCCATCCCGATAACACCACTTAATGGCACGAGACCCACACCGCACCTCACGTTTTCGAGTGTTGAGCCACCACCACCTCACCAAATGGTCCCGGAAAACGCCAAATGATGGCACGAGACCCACACTGTGAGTCGCGTTTTCAAGTATTTTTCTCGTGTTATGAAAAAACGCCAAAAGTTGAGGTACTTGACGACACCAGAAATGTGGTGTTATGGAATGAGTGATGTTTTTGTGTTATAGGGTATTCTGATGTTATGTGAAAAAGTGCTGACGTGTCAACACTTTTCCTATAACATCAGATGATGGCACCAAAGGTACTCGATACTCTTAGGGTACCAGTGATCTTAGTTTGACTTTTGATGTTTGTTTATAAAGTTAATTACATTATTAGTCCTTATGGTTTTTCGGGTATCTTATTTTTAATATAATTTTTAGATAAGTTCGAGTTAGTCTAAAATAACACAGTTTTAGTATGTACTAAATGTTGACTGTCAAGTTACAAATGAGTGACAGAATGCTTATTGTGAACGGTATAAATCTAAAGTTTATTTTAAAGGCAAATTAACAATTTCCCAATATTTTCAAAAAAGTTAGATAATTGTCTTTGAAACGGGACAAGCCCACAACCACTCGATTAGCCAAGTCAAGTTCAAACTAGCATACTCAGCCTTGTGCCATGGGCTACTTACATCAAAAGCTATGTTTACCACATTTCTTACATCAAGGATTCGATTCAGGTTCTGTACTACCTATATATGTCAAAAGAATGTTTTCCGATAACCGAATTCTTAGATAGCAAAATACAAAGTCGTAAAAATGAATTTGAAAACTTCGTCTACAAATTAGTCGCTATTTAAGAAAACGTCAACATAAGAAACTGATGACCGCATCTAAATCAGACTGAAGTCAAACAAAACGACTCGGTAACTATACAAAACATCTAAGGAAATAACAAACTTATGATGCAAAAAAAATGAATCCTCTTGATCCATTTCCAACCTCAGAAAATGTACTTATTTGGCCAATTTTATGTTAGATTGATTTTTAACCATGAAATATTTAAAATAGTCCTTTTAGTAAAGTACAGAAACTCATGTATGAGGTTATTTTATACTAAGAAAGATACATTGCCTAAATTATAAGCTTGTGCATTCAATGCCAGTGAAAGAAGAATGAACACCTACATGAGCAAAAATTTTAGGACCGTCTCAACAAGTCAAAAAAACAAAGCTAGCAACACATTCTTTACATGATTATCAAAAGATAAAATATATGGAATGTCAGAAAACACATATCAGGTCCAGATAAAATCCAGTATCTTTATGCATCGTCATTCTTTTAAGATGAAGAGTTCTTCCTTGTAGCATAAACGCGGTATGCAGCTAATCCAACAATTGCAACTGCAGCTCCCACTGCAATGGTGAAAGCATATTAGATATCGAAGTGATCATAACTCTCTTCATTAGTCCATAGTTCACTATGAACAATATATAGGTAAACTCGGAAATATAGTCGGGGTGTGGTGTGATTGGGTTTGTGTTCCGAAACTGATTATGCATCTGATAATTACGTTCTAATGTTTGAATAAACAAATTCAATTTTGAGTTTCATACTTGATGCCTACAACAAAACTTATTTGTAAACTTATACTCCGTATAAGATTACATATTACATATTTAGCCCTTTCAAGATAAGCTTAGAAACAGTAGCAAATAAAGTGGTATTCAGTGTGTGCTCAGGTAATACTCAATATAATATGCAGATGACATGTAGAGTAGACAGAATTTCTACTTTCTTACTGCCATTGTTTGACTGGAAAATCAAATTACCTGAAACAACCATTAGAGAACGGTTAACCAGTCTGTGATACTGTTTTCGAGTTTTGCCAGCTTCAGTTTCCGGAATGCTCAAATGAGGATGCTCTGCTGCAGCTACAATTCTTTTAAATACGTTATTGAAGTCATCTAGCTTTGTGCTTATTGGTATAGGGGCCTGAATTCCCATGTCTTGGCTCACCTGTAAAAACGAATATTTGACATATTAACGCATAATCATTTGAAATGAACTCCTCCATCCCAAATTTATTGTCCACCAACGAAAAAGATTCAAATCAGAATAGGTTCAATATAATTAATGCAGATTTTAATAGCATAAAGCCATTTGTAAATATGACTACCCATTTATGGAAGTCGGGAACAAATTACAGTTATAATGCAGACAATAGTTTTGGGACGATCACGTTAGGTCTCAACAAACTTCCTTTGCATATTTTATACTTCTATTTCTTAAAAAACTAATTGAAATGCAAAGATGTATACCCCTGTCAAAGCTTCAATTGCATTTGGATAAGGTTCAAGGTCGTCTTTAGCTGCAACAATGAGGCAAGGAACTTCATAACCATTGGATTCCCCGTGACTAGCAACTTGAACAAGTAATTCTGTAGCTCTAATCCATGAAGCCTCCTTTGAACTATATGGCACACACAAAACTTGAAGATGAAATAAGCAGCTCGAAGCACGGTATAAAGAGCAGACAGACTTCATATACCACAAATTCAAAAAGATACACAGCAAACCATAAAAATTTACTTACGAATGAGTCTACTCATTTATGTATTATCTCTAGCGGGTCAAATACGTAGGATACAGGTCAATTAGGTTGAAAGTCGCCCAGAGCATATTTCTGATGCATATAACATCCTAAACCATTTTATTTTAAATAATAGTTTATTATTGAGATACAGTGTCGCGATAATATCACACAGACAAGTTTGGACAAAACATGTTTCCTGTAAACTGAACCTGACCCGTACCAGCACATATAGAAAAAAACTCTTATTGACCCAAACTTATTTTGACACATCACACCCAAACACAATTACGTTAGGTCTCAACAAACTTCCACTTACCTGTCATGAACAAAAACCGCCATATCACACGCTCCTAAAGCCTCCTTATTAACCAGCAATTTTTCAATGGCGTCTTCAGGTATCTCTCTCAAAATCAAAGTTTTCTTTGTTCCCTGAAAGAATGAGCCAATATGAGAATATCATATCAAGGTAACGAGAAAAAGTCCAATAAAAGCAAAAACTAATGAACGATTATAATGCAGTTGTTTTACGTAGCTTCATATAAAATTACTATCATGGAGCATTATGAGCTTTTGAGTCTGATCATGTCTTATACGTAATCATATAATCTAATTCCAGTATGCATATGGTTACATTGATTGTATATCTCATATGTAAGGAGTAAAATATGTGTGGAGATTGGAGGACGCGACTTCAACACTACTTTTTTCAATACATTGGTTTGGATTATGGTAACAGGTCAAACAGAAGTACTAATAACTAGCTAAAAGAGCTAGGATTCGTCAAAAGTGTATGCTTAATGCATACAACCTTCTGAAATATTCTTTAAAAATATTAGGATAATTATTGTAATCCTAGTTACTACTTAATACGCCAACCCTTTTCGATCTGTTACCCAACCCGCCTGAATAGCTCAATTCCCACCTTAATGGAGGCCATTAAGCTGTATAGCATAATCTTAAAAAAAGACATGTACTCACTTCAGGCTGATCAACCATATTAACTGTATATCGCTCCTCAGTTGTTGGTGTATAGACTTCAGAAAATGGCCTGCAGTTCAAACAATATAAAGAGAATGTCATGAGAAGGATTAGTGGCCAGATAGCAAAATTACACAAGGAAAAGAAACGCTGAATGACACAGCAAACATTGTTATGAAGCACACGATATAACTACTTCGCATAAGAATCTTGTGACTGTTGGTGAAATTTGTGCAGTAGTTGCTGACTCTTTAAAAGTTCAACAAACAAGTTAAAGGCGACAATTTTGACCCATTTACTAATAAATGGGTCAGCTCATGTGTCAAATGGGTGAAATAAGATATATTAGCTTAAAGAAAACAAGTGAGAAGTCGCTTTAAGTGTCCTTTCGAGTTTCGATGTATAAAACATTACTCAGCCGTACCAAAAAATAATATGTTTTGACCCTTTAAAGTTTAACCAACTCGCCCATCTTGCCATATCTAATTTAATATCTAACATAAGTACATAATTTAGATGAAAGACCTTCCAACAAAAGAATCCAGCAATGAGGACTTTCCCGCCTCTTTTGGCCCAAAAACGAAGCACTGAAAGACATTCCGGTCAGAGTGTTGCTTCTTGCGGTCAACACGTCTTTTTCGAGTAACTCTTACAGCAGAAGAAGGATCACCGGCATATCCAATGTATACAAGGTTCTCAACACTAAGGACTGGGTTCAGAAGTGTCATAAGAGCCCACTGCATCCCACACACAAAATCATCAGAAATAGATATTTTCACTTGATACAATAACAGGTCTAACAATCTTTAACCTAAAAGGGTTCTGTTTCAAGTCTGCTAAAAGTATAACAGGTCCCTTCCTATACTAAAAATAGCAATGTTTGTACGGACATGGTTATATAAAGTTATTTGGTAATATTAACAATGTAAATGAATCTTGAAGAATATATGAATTACTTAAGTTCATAAACCATTTTTCATCATTCCATTGCCACAAAAAGTAAGAACACAATAGTGTACTTGGCAAGCACAAATCTACCTGCGACAAAAATCCATCAAATGACAACCCTCCCAATGCGTTTGTCTGTGCAGCATTCGCATATGGAGCTTCACTCCAAGGACTGCAATGTAAAATACGAAATTCAAGATTTGGTTGTAGAAAAAGAATGCATAAAGTTAATCACATGCAGCACAGAACTACCTAATTCCTTCTTGGAACATGCAAATGACAGATGCTATGATTTTCCTCTAAATTAGATGTTAATATATATGTACTTAAAAAGTGATTCTAACCATGTATCCCTGAGTTCAAAACTACAGTATCGCTGCTAGCCTTCTTGCAAGCATCCTAAGCTTTATATATTTTAACATACACAAAACAGATTTCAGTACCTTTCTGGTGCAGTAGAAAAAACATCCTCTAGCTCTTGTTCATTAAGAGCATCATCCTGGTTCAAAAATGAGCATATATTTAATATATAGTGAAATTTTTTGATAGAGGGATGACAAATAGCCACTAATCAAAGTCTTGAGTGTAAATGGAATGAATAGATCAAAGATAAGATAGCTAGTAACTCGAATTCAGGACAAAGTCTGACGAAAAAGATGCTAGAACTTACAGCGTCAACGTCAAACGTGGTAAAAACTCCTCTGAGAAAATCCAGAGCTTCACTTGTCAGCTCCACACTCTACAAAATACAGAAACAAACATCTAGAAATGTCAAAAGCATGAATATGAAACTAGCTAATTTCACATTAGATAAGTGACCACCGTCTTCTATACCAATATTAGACCACAAACATGCACACACAAACACAAGGATACAGATATGCACACACAGAATAATTACCTGATCAGGGGTTCTTTTAATTTCAGGCAGCAGATAATCACTGCCGAGCCTTATCTCATTGTTGTAGCCAAATTTTCTTAAGACTGTCCATGTTGTCTCTAGGCGCCCTTTTTCAATAAATAGTGCATGGAGAAAAAGAAAGCCTGCTAACGTGAGGCCATGTTCATTGACTCCTTCAGGCAGTTTATCTTGCACAACTCGTTTTACACCCACTATTTCTGAGGGTTGCAATGGAGCATTAAAACATTTGACCTATTAAGGATCAAAGATTTTAAAAATAAACTTCTTGATGTAACATTTAAAAATTCTAAGTGCTAAAAGAATTAGGACCAGAAATCGAGACCTGGAAATCATTCAACTCTGCATCACTTAGAGCACCATCTCTATCTTGATCACAGAGAATAAATATTCTCTTTAAAGCCCTGACACATCGAGGTTTCAGAGTTTGTTTCTCCTGATCAAATAGTGGGGCTGTTGGATGAAGCACAGCCTTCTGGGAATAGTAAAAAACCTCTGGGATCTGCATATTGGGCACACATAAGGGTAAAAAAAAAATACATTTACTTCTTACGCAACTTCATTTTACAGATGAATAGATAATTAGGAGAAGCAAAAAAACACAGAACTTTCCAAAGGAATTGTAGAGTGATGGGATAGACATCTTACTTGAATATGTTTATATGCTGAACATTCAATACAAGTTTCAATTTCCCGAAACTCTTGCATTATAGGTGACATCACCTGCTCCAAACTCACGGCCTGATGCTCGTCCCTTAGATCCAACTTACACCCTGCCACTATAACAGGAACATTCACCTGTAGATGTGTTTATACATCATATTAGTTTTACTGAAACCTAATGGTGAATAAAGGTGTTAACAACTTAACATACACAAACCTAATTGTCCTAGATGTCTATGTATGAAATTGTGGCATGATTGTTTATGTTATACCTTGTTACTTTTCACAAATATACACTTTTACTTGTCACAGGCTATATTGATTCCAAGTTGCTTTATTTTCTTTCTGCATGACATGGTTCTCATTATTCCAATTTTGTTGGGATTCGATAAAAGCATAATCAAAATTATTGGGTTACAACTGGATACTGATCAATGGGAAGTGATGAATGAGCCATTAAGATTTAAAAAAAAAAAAAACAAGTAAGGTGCACTCATGCTGATGATAACTAATGACCATCGATGCAATGAATGAGCCATTCAAGCATATCTTACACATAAAGCAATAATGCTACTAAATGATGAACAAATTCATTGGTATCTACGAGAGAGATGAAAACTTTAAACCTACTACAAAAGGAAAACTACATCATTAATCCTTCAAATACTAAATATAAAGAATTAGATGAATGTATGTGTCAATGTGTGCATAGATTCCTAAACTAAATGCCAATGCCTTTGTCTGTTTAGCCTAATAACTAGGTCTCCAGTTATATCATTCATAACCTTAAAATGTGAATTTACACCTATACATTCATATGCAGTTTCTAGATAACCAAGTCCATCCTGTCGTTACTATATTTGTTTGTATGTACGTGAGTATGTGGGTGTACATATGCATATATACAAACTAGTATAGTACTATATGCATAGTAATATCGTAAATGCAATCTTAAGAATTATTCACATGTCATCTTGAGAATAACATACATGGGTCCAATACATACTGCTATCTTTTACTATAACTTTATACATGATTGCATGAAACTTTATAGTAGTTTATACATGATTGCATGAAACTTTATAGTAGTATATTAACATATCATTGATGGATTGGAGGATGTATTTAAAAAAAATTGGAATGAATTGCCGTATGAAACATATATATAATGGTCGATGATACTGGTAAAATCTTGTAAAATACTGAGTTATCAAATCTAATTAATGTAGATAGCATTGATGTGTATAAGGGTATATGGGTAATTTATGGAATCACATTTAAGGCTTAAACGAATTGGGCTAACATGTTACATGTATTAAATATTAGCATAGAAGTATAGATATAATATATAGATGAGAAAATGACCAGTGATTCAATTTCTTATTTATTTAGGGTTGTTGCGTTGTATATGTCCATGACACGTCAAATTCAGTAATATACACCATGATACCCCTAAGTTGTCAGCAAATAAAAAAGTTCACGAGCTAGACTCCTACAGGTTCTAAACAACAAGGACATCCTTACACAATGATAGTAGTGTCACTGAAAGATAAACCTTGAATCTAGCTCCAAGCAATGAAATTTATCCTTGTGAACATGTGTATCCATGCCATTAAATCATTAATTTACGTGGTAGTCCTTAAATATGCTAAAAAACCTCACCTTATATAGAACATTGAGTGCATACCTACGGTTTTTGCTATCATATCCCTTGGTTACTAAATCACCTATCTTGGCACACTCGAGACCCTCTATACATTTCAAATAGAATCCTTGAGTTGTAGCACTTGGATGTCACTTGGGTCATTTTTTACTTGAGCTGTGATATAGTGGGCTAGTGATTGTGCTTTTACTGTATGATTTGATTGATATCTATCTTAATTAGAATCATCAGCATTTCCACTGTAAGACCTCACCAAGTGATCCCTTTAATTCCATTCTTATATTATTAAGATTGGAATATTGTCATATACGTGATTCTAACCTCAATATTCCTGTAATCATGTGTATAAGCAAGAACGTGTTTGCTAACCAAGGACTCACAAGTTGATCAAATCATACAATTAAAAGACAGTCACTATATCATCACTCTAAACATCGCAAGCAATAGTTTCATATAATTCCTAGAATCATAAATTATGTCTAAAAACAGTTATTAGTTATGTGAGCAATAGTTTTATATAAATTTAAAACTATAGATGGGAAACAAAAATATTAAGATAGACAATTGATATTCCATCCAAATAAGACCAATCACCGTTCTTGGAAGAAGTATAATTCACGAACACGTTAACCCAAGGCATACCTCTAATCGTCGAAGTTCAGGAAGCCAGAATGTACTCAACCGGTCAAGTGTAGATGGCTGATCACATGCATAAGTAAGAACAACCGCATCAGCTTTCTTCAATTCCTCGGCAAGTTTCCCTCTGTTCTCCAAACTGAAATGAAAGACAAAAAAAATTTGATCATGACACATCCAATTGATAATTTCCATTGTTACAAAATTGTACAAACTATTATGATATAAGCAAGTGATCTTACATCCTTCAATAATGATTGCTTTCAGATATAATTAGGAACAATAACTACTATAAGGGGAATTTCAATGTGCATTTTAACAATGCCTATTTGATAGTCATTTCAAGTGTACGGTTAACCCACTCCTACTTATAAATTACTAGTTGGTTACCCGCGCATAGCGGCGGCAATAAAAAATTTACTAACTCAACTCTTTACGCAATTTCCTACCCGCTTAGTAATTTCGTTTCACAACACTTTAAATGTATGTGTTCGTTGTATGTGTTCGTTTGGGTTTCCCGTAGCTTTCCCGCAACACCATATTAACATCATCATTGTGATTTTTAAATCAAAATGTGACACATGTCACTTTATAATGTGATTTCTAAAAATAAGATGGATGGTCAAGATTGCACCTCTTTATCTTAATTTTTAATGGGTCCCTTAGATCTTGTTTTTGGTGAAGGAAAGGAGTTGCGGGGGATCTTAGAAAAAGGAATTAGGAGATAGCTAGATAGTTTATCGAGTATTTGAACACATAATTCAATGAGTATACTAAAATGCACCAACTAATCTCAAATGGCATAAGGTCTGTTATGCATAGTCCCTGAAAATATATTGGTCTCGTCGTTTAAAGAAACATTATTTACTATATGTGTAATCTTTCAAGCAATCATAAACTATATATTTTTCTAATTATCTCACCCTTATCTATAGTGATTAGAGTCATTAGACAAAAATTAGAATCTTTTTCCTGAACACCTAATTTTCATCAATGTTATTCACTTTAAGACATGTATAACAGACACTATGGCCAAGATTGGTGGTAAAAGACTGTTTTTATCTTCTGAGTGGCCCTCGAGTGTCGAGTCTATCATCTCTAGAAATGGTCTACTGT
>BQNB010005185.1:0-71013 GCA_026074375.1 Tanacetum coccineum
CCTAAACCGCTGCTAGATAAGTTAAAATATAGTACGTTTTGGACCACTTTATCAAACCGCTACTAGGACATGTATTTTGTTCTTTTGTTCAAACGTGGCTAACAAACAAAAAGCTAGTATGTATCTAACCAAACCTCCACTTAGAGTTATAAAAACATGCAATAAGCTACAAACCTTCAAAATAAGCAAAAAAATAAGCAATAGCTAAACCAAATAAGCTATGACTCAAAATAGAAGAAGCCAAGGTACGTTTAAACCAAGAAAGTACAAAGCAATTTGAAGTTTAAATACCAAAATCAAAGGAAATTGTGACTTAGGAGCTTATAATCAAACCGAATCAAAATAAGCTAATAGTGCTTATCCATGCCGCGAACTTATTAATCAAATAAGCTATAAAAGATATAAAAAAAGAACAAGCTTATCCAAATCACAAACCATAACCAAACTAAGCCGTTAGCTTTATAAGCTCAAAATAAGCTCAAAATAAGCTTAAAACCCACGAACACCTTAAAAATAAGCAAACCACAAACATGAATTCCTCCTAGGCTCTGATGCCACTTGTTACCCATAAAGATTCAAGCCTAAAACATTATTCCTCCTAGATTTTATCCTTATTAGTTTCTTGATTCTGTTCATAGATTTGGTTATACAAAGACTCTGGATTCGTTTAGAAGTGTAGCAATATTAATTTGGTTACGAGGTTTGAGGATTCGATTCATATTGTTTACTAGATTCGGTTAGTAGGTTTTACTAGATTCAGTTAGTGGACTGGACAAATTCGGTTAGTGGGCTTGACAGATTCGGTTAGTAGGCTTGACATATTCGGTTGGGCTTATACAGATTCAGTTAGGTTTATTACTTTTTGTATAAGTTGGTAATCAAAGTAACAAGTATTTGTGAACCGTTGTACTTTTCAAACGCTATTATTTCATTTGTGATTCACAATAGCACTCTTTATCGTCTTAATAAGATCCATATTATATTTTTCACACAACAAACTGTTTACAATGATAAATTTCATCAACAGTCGATAGTTGATGCCGATTTAGAAAATCGACCTGCAATGCTTGAGAAGGGAAGTTATGTTCCATAGGCTAGTCAATTTATGAGGTATATTAATGGGAAAAAGGATTATGGTAAGATGTTTAAAGATTCAACTAAAAATGGTATGTATAAGATAAAAGAGATGATGGATCCATGGAATCTTACTGGTGATCCTATTGGTCAACCACATAAGAGAATGCAAAAATAGGAAGATCTTACTAGTGATGACAAGAAACGATTTGAAGCAGATATTGATGATATGAATGTTATTCGTCTGGGTATACCAAATGACATTTATAATTCTATTTGATGGATGCAAAAATGCTTAGGCAATGTGGACTCGTGTGAGAAGCCTAATGCAAGGAACATATCTAAGTAAGCAAGATTCAGGTTCAAGACTTAATAATGAGTTTGATAAGTTTGTCTTTGTGTATGGAGAATCTCTTGAATCGGTTTATGAAAAAAATTTAAGGCTTATGAATGACATGGATCGTAATGGGTCTTACCCAAACACATTGCAATTAACACCAAGTTACTTAACTCGCTTCATCCTAAATGGAGTTAATATGTCACAATGGTTCGACAATCGTAAAATCTTCATACGATTGATTATGATCTTTTGTATGATTATCTCAAGCATAATGAAGTTAATGTGAATGTCTCGCTAGCAAAAAGAGCTGCTAGAACACATGATCCACTCACTCTTGTTGCAAACACATATGCTAGTTCATCATCTTATCGATCTCAACCAACTTACTATGTTACTCATCCACCTTTTGTAAATGATTTTGATGGTGATAATTAATCATTTGAGTACCAAGGAGATGGGAACACTAATGATCTAACGGATAATCTAACTACATCAATGATGCTTCTTGCTTGGGTAAACCCGATAAAACCCGAAAATCAATATTTATCATTTTTTATACTACTGTTTTCATACTCTTTAGTATTTACTTTTTACTTGTAGAGATGTAAATGAACCGCACGAACACGGACGAATCCTTGTTCATGTTCATCCGTTTAGTTTTAGCCGACTAATAAACGAACACAATCGCTTAAACAAACAAATTTTCTTGTTCATGTTCGTTTATTAAGAAATAAGGTTGTTCATGTTCATTCATTAAGACACTAAACGAACATAAAGGAACAACATAAATAATTAAATACACATAAAATTTACAAAAATATACACAATATTGTGTTTATAAGTTTGGTTTTATTTTGTTTAAGTAAAGCAATTCTAAAACTATATAATAAAAAGATATGATAGACGAAAATAAACAGATATATGATCATAAACGAATGAATAATCAGACATTCCTGAACATAAATGAACGGACAAGACTTTTATTCATGTTCGTTCATTTAACTAAGCGAACGTAAAATATTGTTCATGTTTGTTCATTTAATAGATAATCAAACCGAACGGTTCATGACATCTTCATTGAACGTGCCCTAGTTACTCGTACAAGTTGTGAAATATGCTTAATAGTTAATACAGTTTGGTCGTCTACAGTTGGTGACAAAAACCTTCCTATTATCTACCTATAATATAAAAACCAATGCAAAAGCACTGGTCACCCTTTCATATGAGGCCATGTTAGCTCCTTAGCTGATGCCACATTAGCTTTAAGAAGATTGTTGTCAAAGTCAAATAAATCCAAAAGTCTTCACGTGTTATAGATGTAGACAAAAAAAACCCAAAAAAATATGACTACCATCCCCATCCTCATCCCATGTCTTCCTCCATACTCTCCATTTGCAGTAACCCATACTAAAATCATTTCCAACCATAGTAATTCATAAACTAATTTACTATCATACATAAAACAACTCACTATCATGTTTTGAACTAAGATGCTTCCATCTCATAAACCGTTTTGCTATCATTTATAAACAGATTCGCAATTATTCTATAAACTAAGTTACTATCATTTTTACAATTATCTTTCCACCCTCTTATAAACTACCTTCTTGATATCTTATATACTATTTTGCTATAATCTTAAAAACCGCGTTACTATAAAATCATTTTGCTTTTACTTTAGAAACCATTCTGTTTTCATCACATATGTGGAAACCGTAGGGGGGTGAATACGTTTCCTTTTAAAACTTTAAATCTTTTGAATCAATTATTATATCACTCTCTGCCAGCGGTACCATAAATATATAGGGCCCGCCTAGTACATCATGGGGCCGCCTGATTTAAAGGGACCGCCTCCAGAAGAGGTTTTCGGACTAGATCTTTTGTATCAAATCACCAATCATGTTTGACGCAATATGAGAAGTGTCGATAATAAATTTATAATTACTAGCGCATATTCTTCCAATATATCCACACTCATAATGTTTACCACAAAGAGCAACACAACCATGACTAACACAACATACACAATAATTTATACAATCATAAGCACAATGCAAGTGTAAAAGTAAAACAATAAATGTAAGGACATAAGTAAAGAGAAAGGTAAAAGAAAATGCAAAATGAACACGGTGATTTATAGTGGTTCGGTCATGAAGCTCCTTTTCACCCTACTCTACTTCCTGAGTATCCAACTCGAGAGTTACTTCACTAATCAACAAGCTCCCTTTCGGCGGAGAAAACCTTAAAACATTGCTTACATTATTTTCAGACATTAAGCTAGATGTCGAGTCCTTCTTCAGGTATAACCAAACCCGTTATGTTTTATGGCCCAATATAACAAACCTTGTGTTTTATGGCCTAAACACATAAAGCGCGTCGCTTACATTATTTTCCGACACTAAGCTAAATGTCGAGTCCTAATCTTAGCTAGAACCAATCTACCGCATCACCAATATATTTTGAGGCCTAAATTACTAACCAACACACAATCTACACTTCTGGATTTATACACTATCCGAATCTACACCAATACACAAGAGTTACAATATAGAAATCAAATCTACTTTATGACATATAAGTGATCAAATGTAATCACTTCTATGCAACCCACCCAATCTACTACATGATATACAAGTAATCAAGGATGATCACTTTCATGTAGAGACATCCTATACTTCACTACATACCCCTTGATATTCGTGGAACTAACATAGAGTGTCACCATGATCCATGCCTTATGCTAGAACCATGATCAAAGATGAAGAAAGAAAACTCTATGCATACATGTGTGTGTGCCATGGGATCTTATTAAGAGGAGGACGGATGAGTTTTCTTGGCTATTTATATTGGAGCCTTGACTTGGAGAAGTCCCTTTTGTCCAATGAATAATAGGGTGTTTGGACAAAAGTGTACACCAAATACTTTCCCTCCATCTTCTAGAAGCTTAATTCAAATTTAAATTAGCTAGTTCCCTCTATCTTCTAGAAGCTTAATTCAAATTTAAATTAGCTAGTTTCCATCCATCTTCTAGAAGCTTTGATTGGGCCTTAATAGGCCGAAATCTATTAGGCCTTAATGGGCTAGCCCGTTTGCTTGGCCCGATCCAACTAGTTAAGCCTGTATGAGTAAGATTCTCAGGATGTCGAGATCGAGTTGATAAATGTATATTTGTGGTGGATAAGGATGGTGAGACATCATGAGTTGAAGTATACATCTACGAGTAACTTGTGAACTTTACGTTATGTTTTACAAGTTACATGTTTGTCATCACCAAAACATAAAGAGAATGTATAGATTAAATATCGTAATATTTGCACTAACAATCTCCCCATTTTTAATGATGACAAAATGTGTAAACTATAAAACATAGTAAAGTTTAAAAGTGGCTCATTTACATTCCTTCTCCTCCATTTGTCAAAACAAAAAGGAGTTTCTTGTATATAGGTTAGAGCGTTTAGGTTGGAGGTATGAGAAGAAGGTAAGTGTTTCATGTATGTAGCTTGGAGGAATTAGAAAAAGGTAGGTGCTCCAAGTATATAGTTTGAAGGAATGAAAAGAAGGTAGGTGCTCTGAGTTTATAGATTGAAGGTATGAGGAAAAAGACGTGAGAGATAGAGGTTGAGGGTGATTTCGTGTTTCTTGGATAGTTGATAGGAGCTCATAAGAAATAAGAAGAAAGTAGGTGTTTCGAGTGTATAGGTTGGAGAAATGAGAAAAGGGTATGTGCTCTGAGTATATAGGTTGGAGGAATGAGAAAAAGGTAGGTGCTTCAAGTATATAAGTTGAAAGTATAAGAAAAACCTGAAGGTTGAAGGCGATTTTGAAGTAGAGGAGGTGAAGTATTAGTATATGGATGAATCCTTCATCGTATTTGATAATCCCGGATCCTATCTTCCTATAAAGGTGAGCTTGCATCATCCTAGTAAAGTCTTCTATCATCACGATTTAATCAACTTAATGCTATTTACCCACATATCTTCGAGCTCCCCTTACTCATTGCGTCCCCATGATAGTTTCATTCCTTATATATAGACTTCTAGCGGATCCATGGATCAAATAAATTACCATCGATGTTTAAGATGTTCGATGAGTGCAATATAAATAAGTAGGACGCTTGCAAGTGCTCCCCCTCGGTGTATGCTCCCCCTTGTTTGGGGCACCAAGGAATCAAGATATGGATGTGCTACAAAACAAAGTTAGTAGACAAGTGCACATATACATATTGCAAAGCATTAGCAAGGAGCCAAGGAACTAGACATGCACTTTTAGGTTTTAGTATTTTAAAGTATGACATTTTGAAATAGAATTAGAAACTAGACTCATGCAATCATTATTTCAAAATCAACACCCTAAATGATTACAATAAAAAGACTCGAGACGTATGTTTAATGACTAAGATTCAACCAAATTTTAATAAACGAGAGTAGGATTCGTTTATTGGTTGACACATAAATATTATAAGGATGACTTCTTAAAGGGAGACGAATGACACTTAATATCTTGGCGAGATATGCCAAAATATATACTTTAAAAGGATAAAAAGAAAGATAAGACGGGGATGGAAACGACAAGCTCTTGGATGAGAATGAAAAATATTCCATAAAGAAAAAAAATGTAGAAGGATTAGCGAGATAAAAAAAGGAAGGTGTTGACAAGACGTTGTCAAAAATGATTGATATATCATTTGCACTAACAATTGATGTACAAGTGATCCTATCGAGACAAAGGTGGATGATTAGGAATTCAAAGGTTTGTTTGGTGTTTTGTTGGTTGACAATGTTGAGGAATAAAGCAGGATGTGAAACGAGGTGGTAGTTCTTTCATGGTGGAAGAATATTGAGAGACTCAACAATGTGGTGACTCAATAACACTTGAAGATTGAATATCTTCTTTATGTTCTTCACTTTTTAGAAATTGGAAAGTCTTGCGAAGGAGTGACATTTGCATTTTGCAAATTACTTAAATATTTTGGATGAAATAATTAAGTTGCCACGAGATAAAGGAGGAATTTTAATAGTAACAAGACTATTAAAAGAGAGAAGAAATGTTTAGAGGTGAGGAGACTTATTAAAAGTGAAAAGGAACGTTAAGAAGTGAGAAGAAATGTCAAAAGTAAAAAGACTATTAGAAGTGAAACGACAATCAGAAGTGAGAAGACTATTTGAAGTGAGAAAAGACGCTTACGAGAAGTGAATCCCAAGATGTGAGGGGATTTGTGCGTATGGAGATTGTAAGGATCGTGTTTGAGAATGAGACGCATTTTATGATGAAATTCACTTGACTATTGACACCATAAGCAATGATGCTTATGCGAATTGAAATATGAGGATGACCCATTGATTTTTAGAGAGATGTTAGGCATAGGTTTGGATGTAAAGTAGACGTCAGCTCGTAGCAGAAGAGAGAGGGGTGTTCGATTTATGATGTGAAAAAGAAATGACAAATATCACAAGCCTGCTTCTGGCGGTCCCAGACATATATGGGGGCCACCAAAATAGTTTTGGGGGCCGCCAGACCGTCAACAGGAGAGGGCTTGGTTTTTGATGAATTTTGTTAAGGGAGTGACATTTTAATTTGCATTACACCAATTAAAAATGCTTATAATACTTTAGATGAAGTAATTAAGTTGTCACGACACAGAATGGAACACGAACCAGAATCGAAACTAGAAGAAAAGAAGAGAACGATTTATGGAATATGTTCCATCATTCCTAAACCTTGACGAAGATAATTTAACGATTCACGCTTGAGGGGTAAAGAAAGAATATCGGCGATGTTGTCTTCAGACGCAACCTTTTCGATGGAGATGTTTCCTTTTGGACATTGTCCCGAAGGAATTGGTGACGTATCTTCGGTGTGTTTCACGAAAATAATAAAAAAATAAATAATAATAATAATAATAATAATTAAGAAGAAAACAAATGAAGATAGAGACGACGAGCTTGACAATGTCATGACGGATGGTGGTCAGCGTACGATAAACTATACTCAAAAAGTTATGTAGCTCTTCTTGAGCATTGCGAATATTCATAGAACAATCATACAACGTGGTATACGGTTACCTTAAAGGTGGTAGCATAAATGGTGGAGGAAAGAGATTAGCCATCTCTATGGTTGAAGAGGCGTGGTTGAGTGAGAAGAAAGAGGTGTGATCGTAATTTCCCAAAAGACAAAGAATGTTTTCGTTGAAGAGAAGAGTGTTTTCATCAAAGAGAAAGAATGTTTTTGTCGAAGAGAAAGAATATTTTTGTCGAAGAGAAAGAAAGTTTTCGTCAAAGAGAAAAGGAGAGCGTTTTAACTTATGTAGTTAAAAGCCTTGAATATGGATTTTCGGATATGACCTTTGACGTTTGCGATCGCAAGTTAAAGATACTTGAATATTTTGGATGAAATATTTAAGTTGTCAAACCTACTAGGAAGAGTGTTAAATTTGTATTTAACTTTTCCTTGACAGAAGAGTGGATTATTCAGAAGAAAGCGAGATGACGATTAAGGGAATGTGTGAATGAGAACTCTAGGAGATATAAGACCATTTTACAACTCTTTTGACTTTTTAAATTTATGACACGGACGCGGAGAAAGAAAAAAAATTCTAGTATGAGAAAATATATACATAGATGCATAAGACATATAGATATAGGCATGCAAGTTTATCTAAGCATGCATCGACACAATAATCAACGAGATTTATGTGTAAGACTATATGACATTTAAACGTTAATTGTCATACATTAAGCTACCATAGTGTAGGTGTACAATTAACATGTAAGTCATGTAAAATGACACATACAAAACATGATAATTTTAAATGTAATCGTCATGTAAAACATGTTAGCATTAAGCATTTAGGAGCATGTGTCATTTAGATCAACTACGAGATATTTTATCTAAATTGCTAGAAAAAAAACAAATGCCTTTATAATAGACATGCATTCAATAGCTAAGCAAATAAACGTCAAGCATCTAGATAAACATGAAGGCATATAATTGCATTACATGAGAGCAAGTTATCATCTTGAAACTTCAAAGCACATATGTGAGGTGCATGTTGTCTAGATTGACTAAGGAGAAACCTAATTTCTACTTGCTTAGTGTGCACTCCTAATGAGATACAAAGTCTATCAATGTAAACTATCATTAGGCATATTTAAGAAGAGCCATTTAATCAAATCAGAGAATGAATATGAGACTATCACTAGTGGTGCTCAATTCAGGCTAAATACGACCATTTTTACAGGTTATACCTCAAACCTAACTTCACTCTTAGAAGCAATTCAATCGTTAGGTCAAATTAAATTTCTAGTGCAATAGATTCTCCAGTAGTCATTCTTAAGTTAGACAAAATATAATACCTATATTTGCCTAATGAAGTGTAGCAAAGATGAATTTGTATTGTCTCTTCATACAAGGCCTAATATGTCTTAACTAACATGCTTTAATTCCGGTTCACATAATCCTAATCAAGATGTGTGGAATTCTACGGTTGAATGAGAGAGAAAGCAAGTTGTTGTAATTTTAAGAGATAATGAATCATCTAGAACCTAGAAGTATGCTTAAGGGTGACAATGCGTAATGTACTAGGTCGAGAGTGTTCAAAGAATGTACTTTTGCATGTCTTTTAAGAAAGAGATTCAATTAAGGTTACTTACCTCAATAGATCTTATGAATGTTTCTTTGTAGAAATAATTATGATTTATTAAAGGTTAGTTACATGTATGTTGGACTTTTAAGTAAGATATTCACAAAAAAGATCACCAAGATCTAACAACTACACAACTTTACAAGATTTACAAATGATTTACAAGTTATGATATGGATGCAATAAGATTGCAACAACACACAAAGGTGTAATACTTTACTTTTCACTTGATGATGAAAGTATTCTTCTCTTGCACTTGAGGAATTGAGCTTGGATCACTTGGAAACAAATCTTTATGATTAGATGATCAAATAATTTTAATGAGATGTGTGGGCTATTTTAGAACAGAAAGAATAAGTGCAAAAGGTGAGAAAATAGTGGGAAATAGTCCAGTATTTATAGGAAAAACTGGAGGAGCATCAGTCTATGGGCGGTCCCCTTAAATAGATGGGCGGTCCCCTTAAAATTAAGGGGGCCGCCCGTGTATTTAAGGGGGCCGCCTTAGACTGGGCACTCCCATTTTGGTCCTTTTGTGTAGGAAATTTTCCTAAACTTTTCGCCGTTTTAGTACCAAAAATTTGAATTTAATAATCCATTTAATTGTAGAAAATATTTGTTAATATTTAATAACATTTGTATAATAGTGTGAGTTGAATAAAAAATTTTCCTATGATCATAAAATGCATTAAGCATTTATTTATTCATACCTTAAGTGATAAAATGTCGAAATGAAAATTTACGACTAATTACTTGTTTATCTTTAATTTTACATGAACGTTTTTATATTTTGTGATTATCAAAACGTAAAGATTGAAAAAAAATTGATAATGTTTTAGCATTATTTCTATCAACATCTTTCCCTTTTTGATATTACAAAATTTAAAACTCATAATGAAAATTATTATTTACATTATATAGTGAGTTTTATGTTATTTCGTCCCCCTTGTTTAAGAATCAAAAAGGCGAGCGTCAATAAGTGCTAGTAAAAACGACGAAATAAATGCTCCCCCTTGATATGTCTCCCCCCTCGTCTCAGGCACCAAGTGAATCAGATCTATGGTTTCTTGCCTACAAAAATGAGTTAGAACGAATACAAAAGTTCTCACATGTACAAAATAGGAAGGAAAAAATATGAAACAAGTGCGACAACATCAAGCATAAGATACTTCATTCATTTTATGACAATGTGGTGTGTGTGAACTTCACACAAGCATACATAAAGAAAAACAAAAAATTCCTAAATATCCATAGAAGGATTTTTGACTTGCTTGCGACACAAAAGGGTTTGACGATTATTTGGAGGCATATTATGAGATTAGTTGGTCGGAGAGTTTGGAGAAGAGGAGGTTGTGGAAGGGTAATCTCTTTGAACTCTAGGTGGTGGATGAGGTCAAGTGAGGAAAAGTTCAATCCAATTGATATCCCCACTTAAAGCAAGGAATTATTTTTGGGTGAAGATGCAACAAGGGCAATACCCAACATGGGTTTCAACTTGGTTAATGTTGAGGGTGTATGGTAGGTTTGGAGAGTAAGGTGATGATGGAATGTTGTTTTGTTATTGCGAGAGATGCATGGCTAAGAGATTTGATAGGTCTTGTAGTTGATTAATGTCATTAACTAGGCTTTCTCTACTTAGAGATAGAGGTGGTGTTTGTTGAGTTTGGTTGTCACTTTGAGGTGGAGCTTGAGTATGAGTAACATGTGAATTTATAGGTGAGATGGGAAATGGAGGATGTAAGACAACTTGTGGTGATGTGGGAGTGTCCTTAATGTAAGGATTTGGTGATGCATGATTGGGGTGATTATTTTATTGAGATGGTTCATGATGAGGAGTGAGTGGTTTTGGCATTGGTGTAGGTGAACTTACATTGAGCTCATTGGATGTGTTACAAGGGTTTAGTTTCTTCTTCCAAATGGGTTTCACACTCATTTTGGGCTAGCCCACCCTTGATTTTGGATGTGGGTTTGTTTAGGAGAGTGTCTTGGTGAGGATGATTGTGATGATGATGGTTGAGGATGTATTTATAGTGGAGGAAAGGTTTAAATTAGGAAGAATGAACATTTAAAGGATCAAATCCAAGAAATGTTAGTGAATTTAGGGAAACAGTAGCTAAGTCTAGGGGGTATTTAGTCAAAAATGGATGAAAAAACTATTTTACCCATGATCTACTAGGCCGGTCCCCTTAATTAGGGGTCGGTCCCCTTAAAGGATAAGAACCGCCCTTTGTGAATTCTAAAGGGGCCGCCTACTGCTATTAATCCCATTTTTCCCAAAAATTTATTTTTCATCAAAATTTTGTTCGGGTTTTCTGTTTGGTGGTTAATTTGCAGCAAGTCCAGTCATTTTTATGGCAATTAATTTTCTTAGCATATAGCAATTATGCATTCAACATTCTACATACATTTGACAGTTGTAGATAAACTATTTCACCTAATTTTGGCATATATAATCATATGTGAATTGAAGACCAAATAAATGAAGAGCAAATAAAATTAGTAACTAGATATAACACAAATAATTTTCTTGACAAAGGGGTTAAGTTAAAAAAAACGAACCAAACTTTTGTGCACATACTAGTGTGTGCCTGAGTGCGACAAAAGTGGAGATAGCGAGTATTTCGAACACTAAGAACATGTAAAACCTAAGAACGTAATCCAAATGCCTCCTGATTTAATTTGCTCAACCAAGATTGTCGAAAATATAATATTAGATTATACACTTTAAACAACAATTAAGAGTATATTATGCATATGTGAAAAATGATTTACATATCCCAACAATATTAATAAAATGGATTTTCATAAGGCTCCCTATTGTGAGAAAGCCTTTTAGAATAATAATTGGGGACGATATTGTATAATTAATATGCATTTATATAGCAAATATATAAAAGTTTGCTTATAGACATTTTCCCACTTGTGTTTTTTGGTAAAGATAGAATGCTAGACACAGAAAAAAAATATTAATCATCAGTGGGTGGTCCCCTTAAATTAAGGGAGCCACCCTTTATGAATTAAGGGGCCGACACCCTTGAAAAAAATTTTCTAGATTTTTGACAAACAGTTTATTGATGATTATCATTTCTTTATTATGCTGAAAACTTAATCAAATTTTGTTCCATCATTCCTATACTAGACGAAAGTAACGTTAAATACAAGCTCCAACGTTTAAGTGGTTTAGTTAGAAAATATGCCGCGTTTGTTGTCTCTGAGACTTTCTATATAATATTCCCTTTTTTGAACATTATCCGAAGGACGTATACGAAATTTCAATGTATTTTGTTCGGAGTTTGAACGGAGATTCTTACTTAACCTATAGCCCCTTTGTTTATCACAAAGCATTATTGAATGTACATCTACCCTAACACCATATTCTACGAAGCTATGTTTCAATCCAGAGGGCTTGTTGACATTTCTTGTCCGGCGCTTACATGTTCGCTTCGGTTGTGGAGATTGAAAGAGCGGTTTGGCTTCTTTCGAAAACCAAGATGTTAGGCAACATCCATACACGTGCAAACCACCACAATGCTCTTTGCGATCTACGTAATCTCCCCATGCTCCGAATTCGCATACACTTTTAATCTAATGCCGTACCCTTAGGATACCCTAATATCCCAAACGCAATGCCTTTAATGTATGCGGAGATAGCGTTTAACCGCTTCTAGTGAGAGGTTTTGGGAATCCACTTGAAAGTGTGCACAGAAGGAAACACTAAACATGATATCGGGTTCTACATGCCAGTTAAGTATAATAAACTACCTATCATGCTCTATATTTTGGTATTAATCTACGGACGTTACCGTCTCGTCTCTCGTGAGTTTTGGTTTCGTAGACATAGGGTTTTTCATTGGCTTAGAGTCTTCTAGTCTAAATTTCTTAAGTATTTCCTTAATAAATTTTGATTGATTAAAAAATATTCCATCATCTAATGGTTTTATTTGTAATCCTAAGAAAATATTGGCAAAGTCATCACATATTTCTTGACAAGTTGATCCGAATATAATGTCATAAACATATATTTGGACAATAACGAGATTGGAGTCTTTCTTTTTATGAAGAGTGTGTTATCTACCATTCCCATGGAGTAATCATGTTTAATAAGAAAGGCTTTTAATCGATCGTACCAAGCTTTTGGGGCTTGTTTTAGACCATAAAGTGCCCTTTTCTTAAGTCTATAAGAAATAATTAGGTTTTGCGAAGTCAGAAGATTCTGGATGCTGTCCACGTAAACCTCCTCATTGATAAAACCGTTAAGGAATGCACTCTTCACATCCATTTGGTATAACTTAAAGTCTAGTGCGCAAGCATAAGCTAAAAGTATTCTTATGGACTCTAGTCTAAAGCTACGAGTGCATATGTTTCGTCATAATCAATTCTCTCTTGTTGATTAATAACCTTGGGCGACTAAACCTACTTTGTTGTTAGTTTTTTGTTGGAAGGGTTGTTTTAGCTGTTAACGATGCCATTGCCATCGAGTTTATTTCTTTATACCCATTTGTCCTATAATGGCATAAGCCATAGATTTTGAGGACTAAGTTTCCCAAACATGCATTGTTTTGTTTTAAATTGGTTTAGTTCCTCTTGCATGGCCATATACCTTCAATTTTATCTTTTAATGCTTCATTTATATTTTTAGTGTTCTATTGTTGAAATAAAGCAAAAGAAATTGCTTTTGAGTCTTGAGCAAGCGACTAAGGAGTTCATTGGAATTTAGATACCAATAACGTTTTCTAGGGGATAGAGTTATAGATTCTTTAATTTTAACAAATTTGATTATTTTCTAATGAAATGGTCTTCAAGATCATTGCCTATGGGGTTTATTTTACTAACCTCCAATAAGCTTCTTCTTCGACTACTTATCATCTTCCAATGGTGATGTTTTAGACGGGGGAGGAGTTTTATCTATAGTGGTTTAAGACTTTTCCGATGCACATCTAATTCCACTTCTATGTTAAATTATTTCTACTAACTCATTTTTCTTCATCTACGTAGTTCGATGGCCATATAAGATTTCCATGTTTATAGTGTTATGAGAGAATCCATGTGAAAAAATGGTTCCTAATGAATCAGATTTATCTTTATAAAACTAGAAAACCAACAATGGCATTTCTAAGTGGACCTACCATATTTCCTATCTATCACTATACTAATTATTACACATACCAATCAAATTTACGTAATTATAAAAAAAAGAGATGAGACGTACCTTACCCTTCAAGAGAAATTACTTTAAAAATCTTTTCAGGTAGCAAGCTTTAAGGATTAGAATTTTGGAAATCCTATAATGATTCTTCAATTTGTGTTTTGACGAACGCCAAAGTATGCTTTGTAGATGATTAACCTCGGAAGATCTATGATTTAGCCATTTGGTCCCCATCATTTCATGGGTCCAAGTTATTGTTTTTTCCGAACAATGTTTTGCCATTTGATTCGAACACACATGCACGATGAAGCAACTTCTACTTTGGATAAAGCTTGTTGGTGTGGATGATTCCACATTATTGATTAGTGTTAGAGTAATTTGGTCTACCTTGGTCTACTCCTAGGTTGAGGTGTTTTGGAACGAGGATGAAAGTTTTCTTTTCTTCTCGGAGGAGGTGTTTTAGACCTCATTGTGGGTTTAGTAAATCCGACTCCATGTTTTAAGGAAGGTTTGTAAAAATGTTTTACCTCATCATCACTTGCAATAGGAATTTTAGTATTGTTTATAAGTATAAATTTTGGTTTTGAGTTTGGGTTTGATTCTATTAACTTTTCATTCGACTTGACTTCTTGAGCTCTTACAAAATTTACTTGTTTGGTTTCGCTAGTGACCCCTTTGGTAAAATTAAATCCTAAACCAGATTTATCTCCGGAAGGTTTTTGAGAACTTATTATTTTCTTAAGTGAGTGACTACTATCATTAAATTGATTTAGCCTAAATTCCTTTTCTACGCTTTCTCATTTCAAACTTAAGGTCTTGACATAATTTGCATTCTTCATTTACTTCCTTACCTTTTTCTAACCTAGATAATTTATCTTTTAATTCTAGTGCTTCATTTTCTAATTTTATTTTTGCTTGTTTTAGAGTTTTATTTTTAGCCATGACTTTTAGTCCTATTTTGCATAGTCTACTATATTCACTATCTAAGTCATTTTCGTCTAATGATGATTAGTTATCACTAAAGTATTCGGTTTCGAAAAGTACCTCATTAGAATCTTTAGCCATAAGACACTTTTCGTCCTTTTTCTTCTCCTTTTCATCTTCGTCGCTATCACTCCAAGATCCTCCAACAAACGCCTTTTGATTTTGATATTTTGATTGTTTCGGACATTCTCCGATGAAATGATTTGAGTCACATAACTGAAACAATTTCTTTTCGCCTTTGCCATTTTGTCGTCTTTATTCTAGAATGATTTTTCTTTCTTTGTGTGGTTGTCTTAACGAATCGTCCTCGGTCATTTGAAGAATTTCTTGAAGTCTGCTTCCCCATGGCGTAATTCTCATCTTCACTATTGGAGGTTGAGCTATCATCATCACTAGATTCCTTTCTAGCTTTCAAGGCAACATATCTACTTTTTTCTCTTTTGCTTTTGACGGTTTCATAATCTTTCTTAATTACTTCTTCATAAACCTTCAAATTTCCAATGAGTTCGTTAAGTGATAGATTGTCAGATTCGTTTGATTCTTCAAATCGTCGTGACTTTTGCGCCCATTTTGGATGTAACCATAAGAAACTTCCTACATAATTCTTGCTAGAAAACCTTCAGTCAAGTGCTTTTAGACTAGGTAAAAATAGTGTTAAAGTTAGCAAAGGCATTATCTATTGAGTTCCTCTTTCCGGATCGTAAAATTGTTCATTAATTGTTGACAAGAAGATCTATTTTTGTTAAGCTTTTGACTTGATTTTACCTTGATGAGTGATTAAATAAAGTAATCCCAATTTTTTTTACGTTTTGACACAACATTGTAAAACTTCTTTAATATCGTTTACGTGGCAAACATTATAAATTACCATTTTAGCTTCATTATTTTTTGCAAGTTTTTTTTTAAGATCAACATTTTGTTATTAAAGGCACAACTCATCCTTTTTAGTTTGGGAATTATTGAATAGGAGGAAAATCACCATCGATAGATAACATGTCAAAGATCTAATCTTTTGAACTCACATATGTTTCGAATACATTTTTCCAATTAATAAATCCATCTACTTTCAACATAAGGTGGTCTTGCATAGATTGCCCGTTCCTAAATATTTTCTGATTCCATACATCGATTTCAATTTAAAATATAATTTATTTTAAAAATATTGTTTATCGTGGCTCTTATACCAATTGAGGAAAACTAGAAAGGGGGTTGAATAGTTTACCGCTTTTTAATTTAAGATTTTAAAGTGTTTATAAAAATTCTAGATTCGACTTATTATGTGAATTCAACACTTGCACAATATGAACAATATACTTATCTAAACAATCAATAGGAGTATAATGAAAAAATAAATGATAACAAGAGATAAGGGTAAAAACGTATCAAACCACAACGCGAGGTATTTAAAGTGGTCTTGTAACGTAGCACCTCTTCGCCCTACCCAACCTCGACACCTAATTCGAGAGTTTTCCTTCACTATGTCAAACAACTCCCTTATGGCGGAGAAAACCTCACATAAATTTCGCTATCTTGATTTTCGACAAACTAAACTCGATGTGGAGTTCTAATCTTAGCTAGAACTCATCTACCACAAACTTCACAACTCACTACCACACTTGACTTCACACTTGAACAAGACTACACAACTTCTTCACACCATTAAGTTTTCCCCTTCAATCCACTTTTACTTCAACCAAGCACTACGTATAATCCACAAAACTACTAGGAAAGATCCACCAAGAATCTAACTATACATTTCCATACAATCACACAATATCTAACAACACACAACTTACAAGATTTAACAAATAATTTTACAATTTATGATGATGAATGCAATAAAGATTGCAACAACGCAACAAACGTGTAATCCTTTTTCATATTGATGATGAAAATATTCCTTCTCTTGCACATGAGGAATTAGCTGGACACTTGGAAACAAAGCTTTATTGATAATGATCAATTGATTTTAATGAGATTTGTGGGTTGTTTTAGAACAAAAGAATAGTGCAAAGTAAAGAAAATAGTGGAGAATAGTCCAGTATTTATAGACAAACTGGAGGAGCGTCAGTCTATGGGCGGTTCCCTTAAATAGGTGGGCGGTCCCTTTAAAATTAAGGGGGCCGCCCTTATGTATTTAAGGGGGCGGCCCTAACAGGGCGCTCCCTATTTTTTGACCTTTTGTGTAAGAGAGATTTTCTGAACTTTCTAGTCGTTTATAGTCCGGAAAAATTTGAATTCAAAAATTTATTTTGAATAAAACATTAGCGTGCTTTATAGTAGTGAAAATGTTTTGTGTAATGTTGGTAAGTAACAGGATTTTAATAAAACGTGGTAGACGTTGAATACAAAAAGTTATCCTATTGATCATTCATAAACTTACATTAGTAGCATTTATTGTCTATTCAATTACCTGAGAGGTGAATAATAAATTTTTATTGCGGAATTGAAAACTTTACTACTATTATACTTGTTTTACGTTTTAATTTTACATTGAACTGCTTTAGCATTTTAAATTTTGTGATTATCAAAAACGTCAAGATTTTTGAAAAATATTGATAAATTGTTTCTTCTGAAGGACATAAGCATCTTTGGAGTTTCTATCACAAAACGTTTAGAAGTGACAAAAACGTTAAAATAAAAAGACTTATTAGAAGTGAAGACACAGATCCGAAGTGAGAAGATTATTAAGAAAGAGAGGAACCGTTTAGAAGTGAAAAGACCATTCGAGATGAGAAAAGAGGTTTAACTGAAGTGAGACCAAGATGTGAGAGATTTTGTGAGTAATGACGATCGGAAGGATGTATTTGAAATGAACGCATTTCATTATGAAATTCACTTGACCTACAACTACATAAGCAATGATGCTTTGAGTGTTAGGATGTGAGGATGACCCATTGATCTATAGAGAGATATTAGGCATAGGTTTGGGTGTTGGAAAGACGTCAGCTCTTAGCAGCAGAAAAGAGAGAGGGTGTGTTTGTTTAATGATTTGAAAAGAAATGACAGATATCTCAAGCCTGCTGTCGGCGGTCCCAGATATATCAGTGGGCCGCAAATAGATCGTGGGCCCCCGGACCCGCAACAGATATGAGTTTAGGGCTTGACGAATTTTGTGAAAGGAGTGACATTTTAATTTTCATTTCGCTAATTAAAAATACTTAAATACTTCGGATGAAGTAGTTAAGTTGCCACGACGCATGGAATAGAGAATAGACCCTAGAATCGAGACTAGTAGAAAAGAAGAGAAAGATTTACGGAATGTGTTCCATCATTCCTAGACCTACACAAAGAGAATTTAATAATTCGCGGTTAGGGGAAAGAAAAATGTCCGACGATGTTTATCTTTTAGACCAACCTATTCGAATGGAGGATGTTTCCTTTTGACATTGTTCTGAGGAAATGGTGACGTTCTTTGGTGATGTTTTTCCATACGCGAAAAGAATAATAATAATAAATAATAATAATAATAATAATAATAATAATAATAATAAAGAAGAAAACAAACGAAGATAATGGGCCGGGGGGGGGGGGCGGGGGGGGGGGGGGGGCGACGAGCTTGACAATGTCAAGATGGATGGTGGTCTTCTCGAGTATTGTGAATGTTCATAAAACAATCTCATGACGAGGTATAAGGTTATCTTAAAGGTGATAGCGAAAATAGTAGAGGAAATACATTAGCCATCTTTATGGTTGTAGAGGCGTGGTTGAGTGAGAAAGAAGAGGTGTGATCGAAAGATAAAGAGTGTTTTCGTCAAAGAGAAAGAATGTTTTCATCGAAGAGAAAGAATGTTTTCGTTGAAGAGAAAGAATGTTTCGTCGAAGGGATATAACGTTTTCGTTGAAGATAAAGAATGTGTTCGTCGAAGAGAAAGATGTTTTCATCGAAAAGAAAAGGAGTTGTCGAAAAGAAAAGGAGAGCGTTTTAACTAATGATGTTAAAAGGCTTAAATAGGGATTTCCGGATATGACCTTTAACGTTTGTGATTGCAAGTTAAAGATACTTGAATATCTCGGATGAAATATTTAAGTTGTCAAACCTACTTGGAAGGGTATTAGATTTGCATCTAACTTTTCCGTGACAAAGAGAGGATTATTTGGAAGAAAGGGAGATGGTGATTAAAGAAATGTGTGAGAGGAAGGACTCTAGAAGATTTATGACATTTATGACCTCTTTGAAAAAATTTAGATTAGTGCCCCAGACGCGAAGAAAGATATTTTAGTGTGAGAAAATATAAACATAGATGTATAAGACATATAGATATAAGCATGCAAGCTTATTTAAGCATGCATCAACACAATAATCAACAAGATTAATGTGTAAGACTGTATGACATCTAAACCTTATTTATCATACATCAACCTAACATAGTGTAGGTGCACAATTAACATGTAAGTCATGTAAGATGACGCAAACAAAACATGATAATTTTAAATGTAAATATCATGTAAAACATGTTAGCATTTAGCATTTAGGAGCATGTGTCATTTAGATAAACTAAGATATATTTTATCTAAATTGCTAGAAAAAGACAAACGCCTTTATAATAGACATGCATTTAATATATATGCAATTAATCGTTGAGCATCAAAATAATCATGAAGTCATATAATTGCATCAGACGGGAGCAAGTTATCATCATGGTGCTTCAAAGCACATATGTGAGGTGCATGTTGTCTAGATTGACTAAGGAGAAATCTAATTTCTACTTGCTTAGTGTGCACTCCTAATGAGATACAAAGTCTATCGATGTAGACTATCATTAGGAATATTTAGGAAGAGCCATTTAATCAAATTAGAGAATGAATATGAGATTATCACTAGTGATGCTCAATTCAGGCTAAACACGACCATTTTTACGGGTTATACCACGAACCCGAATTCACTCTTGGGAGCAATTCAACCGTTAGGTCAAATTGAATTTCTAGTTCAATAGATTCTTCAGTAGTCATTCTCATGTTAGACAAAATATAATTTCTATATTTTCCTAATGAAGTGTAGCAAAGATAAAATTTGTATTATCTTTTCATAGAGGGCCTAACATGACTTAACTAACATGCTTTAATTTCGGTTCGTATAATCCTAATCAAGATGTGTGGAATTCTAAGGTTAAATGAGAGAGCAATCAAGTTGTTTTAGGTGTAAAAGAGAATGAGTCACTAGGAACCTAGGAGTATGCTTAAGAGTGATAATGTGTAATGCTCTATAATGAGAGTGTTCAAAGAATGCACCTTTTCATGTCTTTTATGAAAGAAATCCAATTAAGGTTATTTACCTTAATATCTTTGTGAATGTTTCTTTGTATAAATAATAATGATTTACTAAAGGTTAGTTACATGTATGTTGGATTTTGAAGCAAGTGATTCACAAGAGGAAGATGTTTTAAATCTAATGCCATAGGGCAAATTTACCTAAACCGAAGATGAATTTAAGACAGAGGATCCATCGATCAGGGAGGTGCCAAATTTGGGCAAGATCATTTTATTATTATTTGAGAGATGGTGTTGACATTAGGTTATTAGGAGAAGCTTATATAAGTTATAAGAGTTCTCGGTTTAAGTTTTCAGAACTGACATCCAAGTCTTGCTTATCAAGTTGGAGTACTTATAAGTTTTCCGATGGAAATTCATAAATCGTCAATCCTACTTAGAGTGTGTTAAGTTTAGCATGTATAATTTGACCATAGCTAATAACACAACATTTGAACACTTTAGACTCAATGAGACATCTTCATTGCAAGTGTGAATTGCAATTCGATGACTAATCTTGTTGTCTTACAATCGACTTCGTGATTTCATGTAATAACCGAGGATGGTTAAACATGTAGACACGGAAAAATATCTATGGTCATTTGATTGATATTTTCGTGATCTAGATAAATCCTAGTCTCGATTTCATGTTCATATTCTAATTTTGTAATTAGATTGAATGATGAGATTGATTATCGTTTGAATAATAATCATCTTCATATTCAAAATCCTCTTATGATCACCTATTGAAAGAAAGCACAATAATGGTTTGTGGAATATGTTCAATTATTCCTAGTCCTAACTTTAGATGGTTAAAGGGTTCTCATTTAGTGAAGAAGAAATATCATGCTTATTTGGTAAAGTAAGAGAAAGTTTTGATGAGAAGATAATTTGAGTTTTGAGTTGTGCTTTTGAATTGTTTGAGCAAAGTTACATACGTTGTGCATTTGTGCTTCAATAGTTAGGGGGGGGGGGGGGTGGGGGGGGGGGGGAGGGGGGGAAAAGGGGGGGTGACTTTTCGGATATGACGACTTTACCAATTGCATTGCAAGGTAAATTACTTGAATATTTTGGATATAACATTCAGGTCGTCAATCCTACTTCATTGTGTATTTTATGCATATATTCGCCAAATATTTGGAACACAACTATTGAACAAGTAGACTCAATATGATATCATTTATACAAGTGTGAGTTATGATCCGATGCATATTCTTATCGTCTTAGAAAAGGATGTCGTTATTCTCATATCAATCGAGTGTGATTGAGTATGTAGGTTTAAGATAATATCTCTTGTTACAAAACTTGTCAATTAGATTCGATAATAATATCAATCATAATTTGAATAATGAATCGATATATATTCAAAATCTTTTTTGACCCTCACGAACACTCTTTTTAAAAGAAAACATATAAAGATTTTCATAGTGTGTTCCATTAATCCTAAGACTAGTTGTAAGGTGAGGTTGATGAATAATGACAAGTTAATTTCTTACTTCAAGATTGTCATATATTTGCTTGTGCGAAAAACTATTTGTTGATATGTATAGTATGCATAGTTTTTGACATTTTATGAGTATATAAATGATTTTCCTAACCATTTTTATACAACACACATCTTTTGTAAAATACTATACATTTATAAAAAGAATATAATTATGTGTGTGTGTGTGTGTTAGAATAATGCAAGCACAAGCAAAGTTTGAAAATACATTTTCTTTTACTTAATTACCAATATATTAATACAATCTTTTATTTTGTTTAACCAACCTAAGGTCAAACAACACAAGATGATGAAAAGATTTAGACATTTTGTTAGAAGAGAGTTAATTGTGTTGGAAATATTTTAGTGACAGGTTTTAACATATGATCTTAGGACATTATTTTTTAACACACTTGACAAACTATTGAACTCTCATTCCTAAATGGGTTACTACACTCAAAATGATCTACAAGATGTTTAATATAGTGAACTATGCCTATATGCAATGTACAACAATTTTGCAACTTAATGCGAGAAATCTAACGTAATTCCTATTAGGCATAATCAGGAAAACTAGTAACATACAAATAACATACATGGCACATGTGTTTAGATATATAATTAGCTTAATTACAAATAGTAATGATTACTTATTAATATCTATTAACCAAGATGAAACAAAAGTAAACACACATAATCATCTAGCATACACATAAGGATATTCGTCATTGTTTTGTGTATTAGATATAACGATGTATACTTAGCTTGATTTGATTTGAAAATAAAATATTTCCTCCCCATTTCAAAAATTAATTAAGCTCAATATTTTGAAAGGACAAATACACTATTTTTCAAAGATACACCAACTAGAAATGCCCGACTCAAAGGAAAATATAAAATACAAGTTTTACGTTAAAACGAAACTCATAATTTTGACCACTATGTGGTATTTTGCATTTCTAACTTATTTAAGTTAATAATGAAGTCTTGGAAGTGCCTTTAAAAGAAAGTAACTCAATTATCTTTGAAATGGCGGGTGACGGGACTTCTACAGACTTGCGGTTAATTTTATATGATATTTTAAAGTTTACCAAATTACGACGAGACAGACAGACGGCCCCCGAAAAGGTGACGGCCCCCAGATATATATGGGGGCCGCCCTAACATTTATGGGACCGCCACCAGTGACCTAAAAACATATTTTATATACAAAATCATTTGGTGACTTAAATGTAGAACGTAGGACTTTAAGAAGTTGTTTCAGCACATAAAAAACGTGTTTTGGATGCCATTTCTACTCTTACGACTAAATACAATATACTGACAATTCCAAACTCTTTTTAGAAGATTTTCCTTCAATCTATTATACGAAGGATATCTAACAACAAAATTATTACAAATCAAGCAACAAAACACTTTTCATATTTAATCCCCTTTCATGGGTAATTTGATACATGGATCGTACTCTATTTTAAAAACCATTTATTTTGAAAACTAGAGCGACCTGGCTCTGATACCAATTATGGAAACCGTAGAGGGGGTTGAATACATTTCCTTTTAAAACTTTAAATCTTTTGTATCAATTATAACATCACTCTCTGCCGGAGATCCCATAAATATATCGGGGCCACCTAATACATCAGGGGCCCGCCTGATTTAAAAGGACTTCCTCCAAAAGAGGTTTTCAGACTAGATCTTTTGTATCAAATCACCAATCAAGTTTAGCGCATATTCTACCAATATATCCACACTCACAACGTTTACTACAAAGAGCTACACAACCATGACTAACACAACATACACAACAATTCACACAATCATAAGCACAATGCAAGTGTAAAAGTAAAGCAATAAATGTAAGGACATAAGTAAAGAGAAAGGTAAAAGAAATTGCAAACCGGACACGATGATTTATAGTGATTCGGTCATGAATCTCCTCTTCGCCCTACTCCACTCCTTGAGTATCCAACTCGAGAGTTACTTCACTAATCAACAAGCTCCCTTTCGGCAGAGAAAACCTTATAACGTTGCTTACATTATTTTCCGACACTAAGCTAGATGTCGAGTCCTTCTTCGGGTACAACCATACCCGTTATGTTTTATGGCCCAACATAACAAACCTTGTTTTTTATCGCCTAAACACATAAACCACGTCGCTTACATTATTTTACGACACTAAGCTAAATGTCGAGTCCTAATATTAGCTATAACCAATCTACCACATCACCAATGTATTTTGAGGCCTAAAATACTAACTGACACACAATCTACACTTTCAGATTTATACACTATCCGGATCTACACAAATACCCAAGAGTTACAATATAGAAATCAAATCTACTCTATGACATACAAGTGATCAAATGTAATCACTTCTATGTAAACCACCCAATCTACTACATGATATACAAGTAATCAAGGATGATCACTTTCATGTAGATACATCCTATACTTCACTACATACCCCTTGGTAATAGTGGAACTAACATAGAGTGTCACCATGATCCATGCCTTATGCTAGAACCATGATCAAAGATGAAGAAAGAAAACTCTATGCATATATGTGTGTATGTCGTGGGATCTCATCAAGAGGAGGAGGGATGAGTTTGCTTGGCTATTTATAGTGGAGCCTTGACTTGGAGAAGTCCTTTTTGTCCAATGGATAATAGGGTGTTTAGACAAAAGCATGCACCAACTGGTTTCCCTCCATCTTCTAGAAGCTTAATTCAAATTTGAATTAGCTAGTTTCCCTCCATCTTCTAGAAGCTTAATTCAAATTTAAATTAGCTAGTTTCCCTCCATCTTTTAGAAGCTTTGATTGGGCCTTAATGGGCCGAAATCTATTGGACCTTAATGGGCTAGCCCGTTTGCTTGGTCCGATCCAACTAGTTAAGCCCGAATGAGTAAGAATCTCGAGATGTCGAGATCGAGTTGATAAATGTATACTTGTGGTGGATAAGGATGGCGAGACATCATGAGTTTAAGTATACATCTACGAGTAACTTGTGAACTTTACATTATGTTTTACAAGTTACATGTTTGTCGTCACCAAAACATAAAGAGAATGTATACATTAAATATCGTAATATTTGCACTAACAACAAAAATTATTATTTTACTATCAACTCATGAGCTATTTAGCTATTGTCTTGTAAACCATCTTACAGTTTTCTCGCATACTATTTTATTGTCATCCTATAAACTACCCTGTTCCTATCTTATAGATTTTCTTGTTACGCTATGACGACTATTTCGATACTTCTTTATACTTAACACTATTTTGACGAAAATGAGCATTGCATCGTTAGTCCTCAATTATACATAGCCTGATCACCTATGTATAATTCAGGAAGGACCATGCCATGCTGAGAAGTAGTCACCTTAAAACTTTCATCAAAAATCAATTCTCTACTTATATCCCCGAAAAGTTTTTTTTTGTGTCTGTATTCATAAAACATGTTTGTCATGGGAAACTGAATTAGAAATCAAAGTAACTAAGTAGACCTTTACACCACCTTACTTTATAAAGTCGACATCATCTCACACCAAATCTTAAGCCGAAAAGTCGAGACACATCGCTAGTCACCCTAAGACAATCCGCTAACGAGTTTAGCCGCCATCAAGAAATTCACTAAATCACCCTTTCAACCTTGACGTAATACTGTAGAACTTAGTATATGTGACGCCATCATAGGTATAAATTCGTTATCACCCTAGAAAGGAGAATGTCATAGCTGACACTTTAAGCCGAAAGGAACGGATAAAGCCACTATACTTTAGTCACAATAATAAATTTGAATATGGCACCACAAATCTTGTACACTCAAGCTGAAGCAATTAAGAAGGAGAACGTTTACAACAATCCATATTTTCAGGTCATTTTATGAAGTTATTTAATCCACTATTTATTTTTAGTCTCATACGCGTTTGCTTTTAATTTTAAACGTTTAGCTAAATCGCATAAACTAAAAATCAACATTCAACGTTAACGGGCACCAAACAAATAAAAGTTTACATCAAGCAAGTGTTAGATAATTATTTAGAGGATAATTATTAAACTTTGCATAATTTATTTTTATTGGTTACGTAAAGTGTTTACGTTTCGCGATAAAATACGTTTAGGCATTCCCGGAACCACCAAAACTTTTCTACGCTTCAACAAATACCCATAATTATATCCAATACTCAAAGTTTTATAAAAATTCATCTATGTTACTCATGGCAGCTAAATTGTACATAAAAGAAACCAAGTAAACACTAAATGTTACAAGTATACACATTATAATTTACATATACCAACTTATAACTTCAAGTATGCAAAATATCTTTTATAAAAGATCAAAAACCAACTAATACTTCCTCCCCCCTCTTAAATTTCGTGGGATGACTCCCATATTAGGGAACCAAGAGCACACAAACACTTATTCAAGACTTGTACAACTTATAACTCATAATAACTAAGACCATGACTAAGCTATCTTGACCAAGACTTCCTTAAAACCCTCAACATGTCTTAAGGCTTATACAAGTGGTAAAAGACTAGTCAAAGATGTATATAAGGCTTATACTAGAAGAGAACACACACACTTCATTTTCTTGGTGAAAAACTATAAAATCTCTCTTTCTCTCCCTCCTTTACCCATGGCTCAACACAAACCCCTTAAATAATCCATACAAAATTTATTTACAACATATACAAGTGTTCTAGCAACATATTTAAGGCATACCAAGAAGGTTTGAACGCTTGGTTTAGTGTTTACAAGGGTTAAGCAAGGAAGGTTTAAGATTAGGATTTTCTATGGATTAGGGTTTTCATAGACTTGGAAGCTAGGGTTTGTTTGCTAAACAAGGGTTTAGACATTGTTGTTCATCATCTTACATCATATTAAGGTTATCTAAAAACCTTAATCTCTTTACATTTGTGATTTTATATGTATATTATGTTTATATAGTTAATTACCATCTAGGAAACTTATTTACTTGAAAAATAGATTTTTACACTTGATTATGATTTGGTACACTTTTACTTATCTTATATGGATATTAATATAATATGGGAATGGAAGTATAAGTATTGCACAAGTGTGGTTTATGTATAAAAAGTATATATAAACTAGTGGTTTTAAAAGTTACATAATAAGTTTATAAGTATAAGGACTTGTTGATCTTGTTATCTTGGATAATAATTGGACAAATCATGGACTAAAGAATTTAAGTATGTAGGACATGTGATATAAATGGTTGTAGAGGACTTGTAACAAGTTAAAAACTAAAAAGTTACAAAAACATGTTTAAACACATTATTAACTAAAAACCCAAAACATACTGTGTAAATTCGAAATATAACATATTTATTTTATGTTTTTATAAAATACTAAAAGTTACAACGATCGTAGGCATGTAGAGAACTCGAAAAACTGATTTATAACGAAGGAGATACGACATTTGCAAGTTACACGATAATAAACGCGTTTATAAAAGAAATTTTATAAAAACTCATTACAAACCACCTATGATATAAAAGGTTGGATATTTTTCTTAGATAATACATATTTTTAGGATTCCAAAACATTAAGAATCGTAATTTTTTGATCAATAACGAAGGAGTTATGGATTTGTTTTTCGTGTTTACGATAATTAAAGTTTATAAAAATAATTTTATAAACTATGAACAGTAACATCACTATTCATCTTAGATACATTTTAGAAAATACATTAATTAGATAAAACTTTTAATTACGAAGACATGCTCGAAAGAATCACTGAAAATCGCGAGTTAAAAACGCATAAGATTCGACATTCTACGAGTTTTCGACAATTTATAATTTATTTTGTTTATAAATGTGTATGAATAGTAAAAAGTATCTGGTCACCAGTGGAGTTTAAAATATGAAAATTAAGGACTTAAAATATGAAAATGTAATATTTTGATAACTCTTCTTAATACAAAATCGTGGACATAAGAAACGGACTTAAAACGATATAGTTACGCCATTTTTACTAAAGAAATATTTATAAACGTTTTAACTTTATAATCATGATTTCACAAATACAATTAGATGGTGATGTAGCTATATAGATTTCTATACGGTATTAGTTACTCAAAGTACTTAGTACTCATACGACCTATAATTAATTAGGTTGCATTCGGGCGTTTAAGTGACGCATTTTATCTGATATACATTGTTGATTCATTTACTCAAGGTGAGTTTATAGCCCCTCTTTCATTGTTTTACATTACTTTACAAATCTCGGGGGATAATACATGCTCGTTACAACTTGTTTACTTATATCTTTTACAATCTCTTTTACATACTTGATTGCATACTTGATCTCATAACTCATTTATATACTCGGATACATGAACGTTTACAAACTCATTCCATGATTGCTTACAAACTCATTTTCATATCTCACGGTGAGATACAATACTTGTTTTACTTATGGACGCAAGAACTTTACTTTTACTCGAATGATTACGGATTAGATTAGGTTGCATGAACTGTAAATCACTTGGAGGGTGAACGCGAATGTTATAAAATAGATCTATTCGGGATTGACAATCCTCGTTCGGGTGATTAGCTATCACTGGACAAATGAACGTTATACCATGTCGGAGCACGACTGGATTGGTTTCTACAGGGACAACAACTACATACTCATGAAATCTTACTGTGCCTTGAATAAAGTGGTATACATATAATTCTACGTCGTAGTTTCATGAACTTAGGGGTGCAATCGTAATCACACATGGTGACTATTGTATTGGATACAATGGTCATGCATACTTTACAAATGCTTTGTTCCAACTATACTCAACTTTTTGTGACTATCATATGGGATAAAATAGTAATACACGTCTTTTGATTTCAACATTTATGCATACAATTTTGGTAACTATTATAAGGATTGAAATGGTCATATACTCTTTACAAATATTTGATCCAACATTTGTATTTACATTTACAAAAATCTATGAACTTACCAACTTTATGTTGACCCTTTTAAGCATGTTTTTCTCAAGTGAATTAGAAGGTTGACATACATGATGTACATTGGAGTCTAGACTATACAAGACTACATTCATGGATATCTACAAACAAATCTCGTTCTATTATTTCAGTCTTACATTATTGATGCAAACTTTGGGACCAACGTTATAACAAATTCAGATTTTGGTTAAATCAACGAGATTACTTTTCAAAAGACACATTTAGAGGTCGTTCTCTCATATCTTGTGCAATGTACTTATGAAGTAACACTCCCAGACATAATTCCGTTGCGACCCAATTTGGGGGTGTTACATTGTGATTTAAGTTAATTGGCGGTTTAACCATGCGATTTGAAACATAATCATGCGGTTTTTGATATTGTGATTTAAACGTTATGTTCCAAAAATTTGCGATTTAAGTTCTTAAACTCAAATGATTTGCGGTTTAAGTTCTAATAGTCACATTTTGCAGTTTAAATTTTAAAAGGGGGTAACCATTTGGGTTTACATTCAAAAGGGGCAAGTTGGTTGCGGGTTAACTATAAAGGGTTTAATATACAAAAAGAAAGGTCGAAATTAAATTTTTTGACTATCGGGCTATATCATTTGGACTCTTTTGGACTGTAACAAGACTTTTAATTGGACAACTTTGGACTTGGACTGTTATAATGGAAACCGACTTAAAAAATAATTGTTCTTGTCACATAAATCAAGAAAGAATACAATCCACGTTGTCTGTTGATTTTCAAGTCTAATTCTTTTGAAATCAAAAAATTCTTTTCCCATAAAAGTGTTGATTTTGAAAATACCCCATTTAATACTCACCACTGTGCACTCAGGTATTTTAATACTCTTACGTTTTGCTCAGAGAACGTCCACTGATGAAAGGTGTATTACACTAGTACTTGTACTATCTTTAGTATTACTAAGGCATCTTACTTAATCTATGTTATATCTGTTCTATGATATATGTGGATACTTCTTGGATTAACACTCACCACTGTGCACTCGGGTATTTTTATACTCTTGCATTACTCTTCTGAGTTCGTCCACTGGTGAAAGGTTGGACATACTAGTACTTGTACGACGTGTGTTATACCTGAGGCATCTTATCTTACTTGAGATATTTTCAAAAAACATTAATAGTCATGATATGTTCTGATCCTATAAACTTTATTGCTACACATTAGTCATTTCATGTTCTATTATTTTTTACAACACTAGTGCTTGGGTCAAAATTGATTTTGAGACTACTTTGACATAGTTGTTGACTGAGAGCTGCTGATCAATCAGGATGGCTATTAGGGCTAGTTATCACCTAAAATCTAATAATGCATCCCTTTAGCAAATTAGTGTATCTTCAGGGGTTAAGGTTAATGATTACTAAAAGGAATTCTCACCAATACAAATTTATTTTGAAACTACTTTACACTAAGAGCTACTGATAAATCAGGATGGTTATTAGGGCTAGTTATCACCTAAAAGCTGATAATGCATCCCTTTAATAAATCAATGTATCTTCGGGGCTTCAGGTTAGAGCAAATTTCACCAAGAAAACTTGATTTTAAGACTACTTTGAAATAATTTTGACTAAAAGTTGTCGATAAATCAAGATTGCTATTAGGCCTAGTTATCACCTAAAAGCTGATAATGCATCCCTTTAGCAAATCAGTATATCTTTGGGGCTTAAGGTTAATGATTACTAAAAGGAAATCTTACTCTCATGCGAATCACATGTTGTCTGAAAAGTTTTTCCAAAGAGTCAAAAGATCTTATTTCTCTAAAATATTGTAAGATAAACACTTTTAGCATGAGAAGTATCAATTATCTCGTTTGTCTTCTATCTTTTTATTTCGTAGAAATATTATCTAAATTGCTTTGGTGAGGATAAACTAAAAACATAACGAGAGAGAAAAACCATACGTGAAAAAGCAAATGAGTGTATGTTCAAAAAAGAAATGCAAGAATATACAAAAGATATAAAAAGAATAAAGCTTACGACGTGTGTCAGCGAAAGCAAGTAACATGCACATGAGAAAGAAAATGAGAATAATATGGAAAAAAAGAAATGCCAGTCCATATAAAACAGACAAAGTGGAAAGAGATAAAAATGTTAAATATATGCTTAAGTTTGTATTCTTATAACACTAACTCTTTGATCTCTTTGTTTCAGTATTTCAAATGGCTCAATAACCTATGAGAAGTGAAGAGCAGTTGTGTCCCACCAACATGAGATTTGTTCCTAACAAAAGCAACGTGAGGATTGATCTAGATGAAACACAAGATGAGCCTTTATTTGAAATCAGTCTAGAAATTCTTAAGCACAAAACAATCTACAATGCAATAACTCTCACAATGGAAGTTCCTAAGATTTATATGCAACAATTCTTATACACGGCTTCAAAGAATGAAAAGAGCAAGAAGTACTACTTCGTCTTGGATTACCAACGCTTTGAAATTAGAGCTGAATTGTTCCGTCATGCCTTGCAAATCTCACCAAGACAACCCAACAAACAGGTTTTCCCACCACCAGTCCAATATGAACTTGTCATCATCCCTCTAGTCCATTCTCTTCATATATGTGACACACAACATTTTCTAAACTAATTACATAATATTTATACTTATAGTTTGACTATCGGGTTTGACTAACCAATGCCTTAAAGTCACAAAAGTCATAGTCAAACTTACTCAATGGAATTCTCGTAATATAATTCCTAAAATCCGGTTTTGGGGTGTTACATCAATTCTTCTACCTCGTCAACATTAAAACGGTTAATCGGAGAATGATGTTGAGAAGTTTGAAATTGGTACGGTGGTGATGACGATGAATCATGTAACCTTTGTGGATGACACATTTGATGTTGTTGTTGTTGGTACATTGATTGGTTAAACGAAGGTTGAAACGGATTATTTTGATAAAAAGGTTGTTGTTGTGGTGGTTCGTATACAAAACTTGTGGGTTGAAAATTAATGGGTGGTGAGTGATCAAAATGGTAATTGGATTTCGGTGATGGAACATTTTTTAGTGTTGGGTTTTTTATGTTTTGGTTTTGGCAGTTTTGGGTAGGGGTGTTCAATGTTTGGTTTGACATCGAACAAACCAAGGAATAAACCAAACCAAAACCGAATAAAACCGGACCAAAACTTTTAGTTGGTGTATGGTTTGGTTTGAAACCGAACCGAAGTATTTAATTGGTGTGTGGTTTGGATATGGTTTGACAAAAATAAAACCAAACTGATAACATCAAATACTTAATATATTTTTGTATCAAAATTCCTTGTAAAACATTCATAAATGTCTATTTGTGATTAAGATTTGTACTTAATCACTATATATTTCATTTACAGGAAAATATAGACGTTGGAGCGGTAAGACACGGGAATTGGACAAGTAAGAGGATGAAGTTATGCTGTCAAGTCATAAGTACGGCGTAGTTACCACATTGAACTACGTTGTAGTTCAGTTGAAGGATCCAAGTTGGCTTAGAAGAAAATACGGCGTAGTTGCCCTGATTCAACTACGCCGTAGTTATCAAGAATAATGAAAATGTAAAGTCTAGTCATAACAACGGCGTAGTTGGCCACTTCAACTACGTCGTAGTTACACTTAGCCAGCAAGAGGAAAGCCTGACTTAGCATAACTACGGCGTAGTTTATACCCTCAACTACGCCGTAGTTGAGACGAATAATATAAATATAGCCCTAATATCAGCTCATCCTTATCATTCACTCACAAGGAGTTCTAGAGAACATCTAGGGCTTCTAAGGAGAAAGAAATTCGGCTCATTCACCACTTAGTTCAAGGGAGAGATCACTTTACTTATTTACTATATTATTCATTCATCAACAAATTTGTAAGAACATTATGTTTTCTCAATCCAATAGTTCTTCATTTATTTCTTGTGTAATCTGTAGCATGAGTGGCTAAGCACCTTAATTGCTAGCCTTGTTATGATTTTGTTATGGTTTTGATGTTAGTTTCCTGTTGAATTATCATTTATAGGATATCCTTATTGCCTGTTGCATGATCCCCGAGATTTGGTAGTATTGATGCTAGTGTAGATCCTGTTAGACCTTATAGTAGGCTTACCAGTTGAATTAAGGGTTAGCCGGGTACTAGGGATAGGTTGGCAATTGTCCATAGTATAGGTCATTAGGATAGTTGGGATTTAACCACTGTAGACTATATGTTCACTCTTCGTGACTAACGGGGACCTGAGATCGTAGGATACATAAGACAGGTTTCAATGATCAATTGGACTTGTTGATACTAGAACCACCATAGACGATAAGTAGACATTGCATTAGGAAACGCTAATCATAACTGTAACAAAGGAATAACTAGGCTAGTACTATTTTCTCCCTGATTAATTCTCGTAATTTAATTTCACAATTTGTTTTATTTAATTATGTTAAATTCATAATCGACAAACAACCATTTTAATCTGTAACCAATTTAAATTGCAACTTAAACACTTAGCTCTTGGGACGACCTCGGATTTACCAATCCTGCACTACACACGATCGGGTTCTCTGCCCGTTAGTGCGTTGTAGACCATAGGTAATCGAGTTTTATAAATTTAAAACTTGGTAAAAATAATTTCAAAAGAAATCACGCATCACAACCCAAACCGCAAAAACCGAATATCTCTATACACGTATATTCTATCTTATAAATCTAACTAGCAATCCTAATTTTTTAAAATATCTTTTAAACTAATCACTCCTCAAATAAAGAATTGATGCATATCCATGAACAACTGAGCAAGAGTTTACCTACTTGATTCCTATAAATTCACATATAGTGAGCAAGAGAGAATTTTCAACTGAGTTTGGAATCCAAGCTAATAAAACTTTTGGAGACTTTTGTCGAAGAAAATTATATCTTATTTCACTTTCATTTATCCCTATTAAGCTCTGAAACCTTTTGGTTACTTAAACTTTTTTTGTTAATTTACTTAAGCACTTTGTGAGACCTTTTGATTTGTTAATTTTATTTAAAAGTTTCGGTTATTATCTGTGACTTCTAGATGATATTTTGGAGTTTACTTGAATTTGGTTTTCTTGGTTTTAACCGAAACCAAACCGAATTCTAATTTGGTGTATGGTTTGGTTTTATCCGTTCTATAATTGGTTTGGTTTGGTTTCGGTTTTGACTTTAAAAAATTTCAAACCGATGAACTCGAACCATACAACCCACAAACCCGAAAACCGAACCGATAAGCACCCATAGTTTTGGGAGTTTTTTTGAGACATTGTTTGAGTTGAGAAGATTAAAGTATATAAATAAAGATTGAGTATAAAAGTGAAGAAATATGAAGGTATTTATAGGGTAAGTTCATTTAAAGTTGTAAGTACATTTTTTTAGAAAAGGTAAAACGGTCAAAAAAAGTAACCGTTGGGTGTGTTTTTTGTGCCAAAGACTCCCTACGACTTGGTCGAATATGTGACCGAGTCCTCTCTTTTATTGCTAGCCGTCGCGTCTCCAATAGGCCGCCATAAAAAGGGAAGACGCGTCCTCGATGCACACGACCGGGTCGTCCGTCCCTTATTTCGGATGGTCTTATACTCAGGAATGACAAGCTTTCCTGCCAAAACTACCAAACAAAACTAACACACGTGCATCTCACGTGAATATCAACAAATAAATACCACGTGAAACTCACGTGCTTATGACTTGTTAGATATCGTATTATTTGTTTAGAGTGTTTTTTAAAACAAAAACAAATCTAGTATCTTGAAAATACATAGATACTCCCTCCGTCCTAAAAAGAGTGTCCACAAACAAAAATAGGACAAATTATGATATGTGTAATTAATGCTAGTTTTGATTGATAAAAAGTCATTTTTACCCTCATAGTTAATATAGAAATTAGGAATGAGTAATTAATGCATATTTTGATTATAAGGGTAAAGTAGGAATACAAGTCATTATTACTATCCAAAAATAAAAATTGAACACTTTTTTTGGGACAAACATACATAGTAAGGCTAGATGGAGTGGTGGTGATGTTTTCACCTAACACGTCAGCGCCACATCAGCATTCTCTCTTCAATTTTACCACTCACCAAACACACTTAATAACAACTCACCTTACCCACCAAACTCACCTTACCCACTATTTTTTTATTTACTTACTCTCATTCATGAACCAAAAACGTACATATGAACGTAAACGTAAACGTACGGAATTAATAAAAACGTAAATTAAATTAAAAACTTTTATTCATACATTAAAAACTTGAACGATACATAGATAAATAAAAGTGATACAATACACAGATAAATAAAAAACTTAAACGTAAACTAATACTATAAATTATACTTCGCCTTGATCTTTGCCCTTATTTCCTCCATTGTGTTTCGCTGGTCCCCGGTCAAGTGATCGTATAGCTGGAGATAGAACCTCATGTCTTGTTATTCAATCTCTCGTTCATGACATTCCACCTCCCTCCTTTTGATCTCTAAAAATGCTAAGCGTTCTGCTTTCTCCCGAGTTGTCATCTCGGTTACCATCAACCTAGCCAATGCATCCTCATTTACAGTTGACGATCCTGATGCTTTTGACCCTTTATTTTTTCCAGCAGCTCTCGCTTTATCCCTGCCCTCTGGTCGTTGAACTTCCCGCACCTCATCTTCATCGTTGTCGCCAACATTAGTATTCGGATTAATACTAGCTTCCCCAGACTCTGTGTTGAACGAACTAGAACCAGATGACTTGTGTCTCTTGCTACCCCCATACCCTGTTGAAAATTTTGGAAGTGCTATTTCTTGCCATTTCGGACGATCTTTTAAAATCTCCTAACAATGACGAAGTTTAAAGGGAATTTCGGTATCAATTTCATAGTGAATCATTGCCCTTTGAACGTAATCTTCGTCTTCGGCTCCACTCTCCTGCGCCATACGCATGACGTTACTGTAAATTCCACTAAATCGAATCACAGACGGGCGCACCGTCTTCCATTTTCCAAGCACCGCGTCGTACGTTCGACGACCGTACTGTTTTGTTTTGCTCTCTATGTACTCCAAAACCTCACACCAAAAGCCCTATTTTTTCTTCGCGTTACCATCCTTGCTGTTTTCAGAAACAGCAAGCCAACCTTTATCCAACGCAATTTCTTCCTCTGTTGTCCACGGAGTCTGTCTGGGTGCATCATCGCTTTCAATCATCCTCTTTTGGCGGTTACGGGTCGCCTTCTTCTTGTTCTTCGTTGGTGAGGTCACGACTTGTTCACCCGCTGCCTCGTAAGTATTGGGTGCTTGCCAATAACCGGTGTTTTCTTGTAAAGACTCCGAAAATTCAGGCGTGTACAACTCTTCGATCGGAAATGCATTAATCGGAGACTTGGGTGGATCCGTACGTGGTTGTGATGACGAACCACCCATTTGGGTTTGTGAGACGTAGTCTTGGTGGCTAAATGGAAACGAGGAATGTTGGGATGAATAATCCTGAAACGTGTTTAGCTGTGACCCGTAACCGTGAAACCCGTATTGTTCCAGTGCCGGTGCCGGGTTTCAGTATGGTTGGTTTGGGTAAGGTTGGTGATAGTATGATTGTGACCGTAATAAGTTCGGGTTCGGTGATGTGTTTCGGAGCGTAAACGTGCCGTCGGGAATTGGCGGATTGCTCCGGTTGATGATTCTTGGTTTACGTTTGTTGGGACGGGGAGTGTTTTGGTTAGACATGTTTTTTGAAAATAAAATGGAGATTGTGAAGTTTATGGAGATTGTATATAAATTTAGAGAGTTGTGTATAAAAATAAGTGAAGTAGTGGGTATTTATAGGTAAAAAAAGGTTTTTTTTTAAATAAGGCAACGGTTTGATTTTGAAGTGGGGCCCAAATGTTTAACACTCACCACGGTGGCTGGTTCACCGTAACCACACCCACTCGTGCGCGAGTTTCTGACGTCAGAATAGCACTCACCATGGTGAGTGGTGAGGTGAAAATGGTTCCACTCCGTCTACCCTAAATAGAGAGGAAAGAAAGATAGAGATGATATTTATCTATTATATATTTATACTATATTATAAAGTATTTAGGACATTTTATTTTAAGAAAATCTTAAAAATTCAAACATTTAAACTTACTTGTTATGAAAATATAAGAATATGCAATCTTGACCATCCATCTTATTTTAGAGGCTACATTTTAGTTACTTCTTAATTAAAAAAACTACATTATTTTAAAATAAAATATATTTTTATCTATTTATTTTTTTATTATTTAATTTCATCATATTTTTTAAAATTTTGTGTTCTTTAATTCAACATCCATCTTCATATATTTTTATAAATTTTTTGTTTTTTTCATTTTTAATGTCGTCGAAACCGTTGTTTTACGGATTTACCATGCAAGTGTTTTCTTATTGTTCTTCATGATATATAAATACCATTTTAATAGAGCAAATTAGATTCAAAAGCTTAAAATTTTAATGTAAATCAATTGACAAAACATGGTGGATTTCAGTTTTACATTCCCAATTGCATGATGCTTTTGATTTGTCACATATAAATTATAGCCGCCCCTTGCACTTACTATTTGTTTCGGTAAAAGTGCTAGGAGTAGTGGTGCCGTTCTTCTGGTGCCGTTCTCAAAAAGTGCTGTCACGTCAGCAAAATGAAGAATGGCATCAGAAACTGAACGGCATCACATTTGTTGGGGCATCCGTTGGCATCACATTTCTGGTGTCGTTCTCCATTTTTTTTATTTTTTTTTATTTACTTAATTTAAAAAAATACCCAATATAATTAAAAACAATACATTACATTAAATTAAAAAAACATTACATAAAATTAAAAAAAAACATTACATAAAATAAAACATTACATAAAATTAAAATTACAAACTAATGATTATTCCATAGATGCTCCATAAGATCCTGTCGAAGATCGATGTGCGTTTTTCTATCTCGATGCTCTTTTGATTTCCTAAGATGTAATTCGCATCTTTTCACCCAAGTTCGTTGAATTTGCGGCGTTGGACTAACGAACAAATATCTCACATTCACTTCAAATCCTTCGTCCTCCAAAATCATGTTATGTAACATTATACAACAATACATTATTTTTTTCAACAGTTGATTTGGTAAGCACGAGCGGGTTGTCGTCTAATTCCCCAACGACCTTGGAGTACTCCGAAAGCCCGTTCAATATATTTTCTTGCAACTTCTTGAACTCTTTTAAACTTCAAGGATTTTTCATCCCTTGCAACGGAAAATGATTTGACAAACGTAGACCATGCTGGATAAATACCATCGGCTAAATAGTAACATTTCCTATATGTATGTCCGTTTACCACAAATGGACATTCCGGAGCTGTATCAGCAAGTTCATCATCAAATAGTGGGGAACCATATAACACATTTAGATCATTATTCGCCCCTGGAACCCCAAAAAATGCATGTCAAATCCACAATCTCTGATCCGCCACAACTTCTAACATAAGAGTGGGGTATTTATGATCCCTTCGTTTGAATTGCCCATGTAATGCCTTTGGGCAGTTTCTCCATTCCCAATGCATACAATCAATACTCCCGAGCATTCCCGGGAGTCCATGTTTTTGTTCGTGCAATTGATACGTTTTTTCGATATCCCTTCTAGTGGGTTTTCTTAAAAACGTTTCAGCGAATAAAACATGTATGCATTTAGTAAAGTTATCTAAACATTCTCGTGAAGTACGTTCAGCAATTTGCAAATACTCATCAAATGCATCAGGTGCAGTGCCGTACGCCAGTTGGCGTATGGCGGATGTGCACTTCATAATAGGACCAATACTTAAACGACCGGTCGCATCGTAACGTTGTGTAAAATAAGTAAAGTACTCGGGAATAGGCTCAACATCATAACTTAAAATTTTGTTGACTATTTTATTAAAAAGTGTAGAGCTCATACGATACCTTCGCCTAAAATTTTCTTCCGGATATTTAGGTTCAAATTCCTCGTCGCCAAAATAGTCGTCCATTAGCCGTTGTTCCGCAGTTTCTCGTTCACGGGGTATGTATGTCCTCCTCCTCTTTGGACCCGAGCTCGAACCCCCGGCCTCTTGCTCACACAAAGCTACATAATGTTCATACGCCTGATAATCCCGCATATATCGATCATAGTCACTTTGAAAATAAATATCATAATGATCGTATGCGTCGGAATTATTGGGATCCATAGGTGAAAGAAAATTGAAAATTAGTGAAGTAATTTTTTAATCTTTTTATAATTTTGTTTTGTGGCTTCTAACTAATTTATATTAATATCAAAGGTATAAACTACCGAATTGGTGTAGGTGGATCCGTGGTACTTTTACTTTCCTCCTTGGATATCCTTATTGGTTAATGGTTGCCCAACGTCGAGCTTTCCTTTTTGGTTGTGGTTGAAACAAGTGTGATCGTTGGCCCTATCTTTTCAATTCTTTTTTGGATGTCATTACATATCTCTTTCTCCCGTGGTTGTTGACGATGGGTTGTTAGAGGTTTTAATTGCATGGCTCGGTTAATATTTCGCATCTTTTTTTTGCTGACCGGTGCATGTTCATTGGAGTATCGAGTGGTTCCGAAAGAAATCTTACATAATCACTCAAAAATCACATAAAACGAGCAAAAGCTAAAGTCTAAAGGTATAAGCTACCCTGCTCAAACCACGGTTGTCACACTGGCAAAAAGATTTTGATTTCTGAAGAAACCATTCGAGCTGATCTACTCTTTGATGATGCACATGGTGTTGATTGCTTTCCTAAGCAAGTTATTTGGGACTCGCTCAGAGATATTGGCTACGAGGGTAATTTAGCACAACTTACTTTCTCTAAACCTTTATTTAGCCCTCAGTGGAAGTATTTGGTACATGTCTTACTTCACTGTCTTAGTCCTAAGAGCACTTCATGGGAACAATTTGGGACAAACATCGCATCTGCTCTTGTAGGTCTAGCCACAAATCAAAAGTTCAATTTCTCCTTGATGATTATGAATGGGATGCTAGGACATATTTCCAATGGTACACCTTTTCTTATGTATCCTAGGTTCATTCAACTGTTTTTGAACAAGCAATTAGAGGGAGTAGCCAGACCTCAGGATTTTATACCATCAGTTACTCTTCCCTCTAAGGTTTTTACTTTTATGAGGAAGCATAGTCCTAAGTTCTCATGTAGGCTTACACCCTTGACTCCACCTATGTTAAAGAGGTCATCACAGCAATTGGCAGAGAGGAGGATCATAGTACTGTCCTATTCTGGGCTGCAAGTTCTGCAAGGGGTTGCTCAAGGTCTTACCCACTTACTCAATGTGCTGCTCAAGATAGGTTTCAGTATTGTACTGCTCAAAGATATGCTGGCACTCAAGGTAGCTTAAGCTCAAGGATAACTGATGAGTTTATAAGATACTGATCTGCTCAAGGTGCTACTACTGCTTTTCCTAAATCTCCCAATGATTATAATCCACAGATGCGTCTCAAACATCTGGAGGAGATGAGGGACTTTTGGATTTATATGCTTTGACCAGGGAAGTTAAGAGACTCAAGAGGCAAAACCTTTCTCAAGCTAAACAGATTATCAAGCTCAAGACCAAACTCAAGAAATTGTCAAAAATGGTACAACAGTAGTGTCCTCCAAACATCACACTTTTTGCGGTTGAACTACGGAATAGTCAGAAAGCATTTGAAGAAAGAGAAGAAGAAGCAAAAGAAGCAAAAGATGACAAGTGTTTCTTCAGTCAAATTGGGGAGGAATAAGGGATGAAGGTACTTTGTCTGAAAGAGCATATGTTCAAGATGATATATAGCAGATCCTTTCCCTATTGAAGATATTGTTGTAAAGAAGTGCTGTTACTCCTGACTTAGAAAGAAAAAAGTTGACGAGACTGAGAAATCAATAATTTGTGGAGAAAAAGGCTTTCTGATGTAAAGAGTGAGATACTGAAGATAACTGGATTTGGAGGCAGTTAAAGTACTCGCAGTCCGCCCCCAGCTACCTCTATTTACTCCAAGGAACCCTAAACTTTTAATGATGAAGCAGGATCGTTCAAGGCCCAATCGTCCTAACTCAAATTATAGAGCATGAAGAACAGTTTAAAGTTGTGATGAAGTTCTTGCTGATTGATATCTTTAGACAAGACGGTTTAAGCATTCCTCGGTCCCATAAATCTCAACCCTAACCTCAACAAACCTCTCAAGCTTTGACCCGGAAAGATAAAGGCCAAGAGGGGGATCTGAGTAGAAGAACCCAAAAAGGAAGAAATTATACCTCTTCACAAATCAAGTTTGGAGGACTTCAAATGATGAGGCGTGTCCATACACACCACCCCACACTACCATCTAAAGTTAAGAGTTGCTAGAAAGATTCAAGCTGATGGGATGCAGAAGAAGGGAAGGAAAAGATTGGAGAAATTAAAGAAAGCAAGCAAGATACTTTGAAGAAACCTACTTCTCTTGTCAAGAAAGGAATCATAAGATGACTTTGTTTAAAGGTAAGGATACATGAATTTGCAAAAACTAAAGTACCACAGATGAAGGAACTGTCTTATGCTACAAAGTTTCAGAATCTTTTATTCTCGCTCTCCTTCCAAAGATTTTATTCCAATGGACTCAAGACGCTCGCTTCTATGCAGATGTTGAATTGAAAGAGATGAAAAGGAGACTCTTAAGAAAAGAAAAGTACAATTTCTAAAGATACAGCCATCAAAGAAGTTGTAAGTTGTGGGACGGAGCTCACGTGATGAGCTCAGAAATTACCTTAGGATTGTAGACTATGAAAAGAATGCCACAAGGACTTGAGAGTCACTAGAAGGAATCTCCATGATACAGAGGCTCCAGGTTTATTTATTCACCTGATGGAGAGTACTCTCATCATTCAAGAGGAATAATCTATTTCAGGGCTTTTGATACTTTATGGGATGATATGCATATCTTGGATAGACCAGGATTTATATCACCCTTATCGGTGTTATTCACGGGACTATTTTGAGCACATTCCTCCAACCCGCGCGCGTCGGTTTGATACTTCTAGGTGATCTAACAACTATTTGGGAGACGGTTGAAACAAGTCGCTCGCGATGACCTTTGGAAGAATCATAGACAGTTTGGGAAAAACATAAGATGGGAGGCTTAATGAATCTTACAGGAGTGCATAACTAGAGATAAGAGGATGGGACAACGTTTTCACATGCTGGCATGTTGGAAAGAAGATATCCTTCTATCTAGAGAGTTGATGATCGGGATGCTGGGTTCATGGCATGGAAGTTGAAGATGAGAGTGAGACTAGCCATTACTTTGATACATCTATTCATTTTATGGACAACTGAGGATGGTGACAATTCTTAAACAACTGGTATGATTTATCAAAAATTTTTTTTGTTATTCTATCTTATTTTGATTTTTTTTTTTTAAAAAAATAAATAAACAATTAACTGTGAACAAGCAGTATCTTTATTCAAAGTATGCTTGTTAAAACAAACAGTACCTTGTTGAAGTACTGTTAGTTAAAAGGTTGTTTTGAAATATGGTGAAGTTTTGAGTGTGCAAAAAGGTTTAGGCAAAAATATTGAAAATACTATACTGTTTTAAGGAGTGAGTGTTGGTTACCACCACACAGCAAATGGTAATCAATTCACCATGTCTAACAACACATAAGAATTGATAGTCCAATCAATCAGTTTTGGTAAGACATCTCAAATTGTGTTGGGTTGACAAATTAACGCAAAAAATTGTATGGTGATAATACACCATGGTATTGCACTGGAATTATTGGGCTTACTCCAAAGCAAACGGCTCTTTGGTAAAGAGAAACTCAAACGACCGTGTGTTTTGATAGCTGTTACATAGTTTGCTCAATCTCACGTATATGGTCCTCAAGACTCACCAATGTTTTATTACTGCCGGAGAGTTGACTAGTCCTGGAGCAAAACGGCTACAGGATAAAGACTTATCAAATCCGTCTATGGTATGTAATGACTTACCTAAAGTCATTATAGTATTCAACACACTAGGATTATGTTCTGGAGTGTTGAAGTGGGTTTTTAGTTCACCATGGTTTATTATCTTTTCTAGAGTACATAATGAAACTGTCGTAGCCCCAGGAGTAAATCCGGGGGTACTTGGTAAAGGCTCATAAAAAACCATTTACGTGATGAGAAGTACATGTTGCTGAGAAGAACATTCTGTTTGATGCAAAGACAAGAGAAGTGTTTATGTTTCATAACAATGAGGTTACATTTCAAGATACTCAAACAGATTGATTGTACACTGATAATGCTCAAAGGATGAAGCTTAAAAGTATTAAGGCTAGTACTTCTTTAATGACAAGACAGACTGATGTGAACAAAGAAGGACCCAACATCAGAAACTTGAAGTTAAAGCTAGTTAGAATCAGTTAGGGGAGGATTGATTGTGGGAAATACAAGTCAAAAGGTCAAAGTACTGCTAAATAGAAGGTCAAAGTACTGCTAAGTTGAAGATTGAAGTACTGCCTACTTAGTGTGGAAAAGTCAACGTACTGCCATGGATAAAGGAATCTTAAAGGATTATTATTTAAAGGATATGTTAGTAATTATCTTGTAACAGTTATTTTAATGTTTAGTATTGATTAGTGTTTATGTCATACAAGGACTGTACACCTACTAGAGTTATCCTTATGTTTATAAAAGGATCTCTAGGAAGGTATTAGAGATATATGAACACGAACAACAAAGCAACATTAGCAAAAATCACTAGTTAGCAATATTAGAGATTAGTATTGTATTAGGGATCTGCAATTTAGGCAGATTCTAAAGAGTTATAATACAAAACGTTTGATTAAGCATTGTGTGTTCTTCTTGGTACTGCCAACTAGATTCCGCATAGTTGACAGTATATCAGTGTTTCATTAAGGAATATCGATCCTACAGATAGTAAGACTCAATCGATTCCCCATCAGTGAAAGTAAACCTTTCCTATTCATTAAACAACTTAGCCTTTTTCTCTTGAATTCCGATATCAGAACCTTTCATCATTTGTTGAACACGTAACCAGATTTCCTAAGCAGTTTCACAATTATCAACAGCAGCATAGATGTCTTCAGGAAGACCGAGATGAATAGTTTGAATTGCTTGATCATCAGCTTCCATCTGCTTAATTTCTGCTTCTGTGTGTTCATCGTCAGTTTGTTCATGAAACGTTTTAGGAACAGGAACTGTACGGGCTGGATCACCTGGTTTAGGAATCATTCGTCTGACATAAGGAACATTCATAATGGAGTTGTAGATTAACTTTCCATTTGGTCTACTCTTAGCATAACGGAGAAGACGTGATGACCATGGAACATAGTTCTCTTTGTTAAGCATAGGAGGGCGGTTTTTGAAACCGGCTGCATAAATGTCTTGTTGAGTCGACATTGCAAAGATGATGTGAAATGATAAACACGGATCTTTAGTGGGTAAAGTGATTGTTGTTGTGGATTGAAATCAATTGACGTTCACAGGATTTTACAAATCTTAGATTTAAACCGAGAAAAAAATTGAATCTTTCGCTGGATTTTACAAAATTAAGAAGAAACCGTGAAACAATAATTAATTGATGTTGAAATCGTTGTAGAAATTGAATAATTTGAGGTTTTGTTGGCGAAAAATGAGCTTAAAACGACGACCGGTGCACAAACGTTGAACTTAGAATGAGTACCGGTTAATTAAAACTCAAATAAGGACAAACGGTGCAATTGAAATTCACTTTGGAGGGCTAACGGGCTGATTTGAAGCAATAAGGACAAACGGTGTAAATTTGTTTTAACAATGAGGGTTAATAAACAAAGAAAGGACGAGAGATGAATTTGTCATGGAGTCCAGGGACTGAGTTTGTAAATTTCGAAATCTAGTTATTAAATACCAATATTCCCTCCAAAAAAATTTGTCACCTTCGTTTTCAAAATATAAAAATAACGTTTTATTGTTTTGATCCTTTTTAACTCGTACGGTTATCGTCGGTGAAATGCAAATATACCACGTTGATCGAAATGATGTCACGATCACGATGGTATAAGTTATAAGTCCCGTAGTATACCGTCACTCAAACACGAAAAAACCGAAATGATTTAAAACCGTGTAAACTTGTGGATTGCTAATTCGTTTGCTACACAAATTTGCGAATTCGGGAGACAAAGGTCAATTGCTAATTCGTGTGCTATATCATGTTGCTAATTCGGGGCCTCCTTGTGAGTTGCGAATTCGTGTGTTTTCCAAAATTGCAAATTCGTATGATGAAGGAAATTGCTAATTCGTGGTCTTCACTGGTTGCTAATTCGTGTACAATGAAGAAACTTGCTAATTCGTGTGATGAAGAGTGTTGCGAATTCGTGTACTGTCGTCCTTGTCGTTGTTTTCTAGCAAAACCCACCAGAAACCGTGTGTCCTTGTTGCTAAATAAGTGGATCTATGTTTCCTACGTCTTCACCCGTGTGGATCACAAAGGATAAGCACAAACAAAAAGCTTGAAAATAAGCTTTGTTAACCCAGAAAATAAGCACTCCAAAAAGCTAGAAAAACTTGAAATAAGCTTGTTTATCACAAGAATAAGCCACAAAGTGAACAACAAATAAGCTAGAACAAAGACTTTTGTTTTTCTTTGTCAATACCAAAACGCACCCTACTGGTGGAACATAGAAAACAAAAACTTAAGATTGAATAATAGTAAAGCGTCAACTAGCGGAACAAAAATCATGAGTTTTGTTGGATCGTCCGCTGAAAACGTAACGGACGGATCCACCATTAAGGGGCACAGATCCACCTTACCTGGATCCGTGAGTCGCAACGACAAGCAAAAAAGGACAGACTACGTTTTTAGTCCACCCTTGTCCTCTAGATCGGATTTTGTTATTGCTAGGAAGAAACTAATACATAATAGCATTGATGAGTCAAAGAAACCATCTTTAAAATCATCACCTAAAATCAGTATAGGTTATATTAAAACCGAGTCTAGATCGAAAACACCTCCACATAGAAGAAACATTTCTTCTAAATCAAGATACAACACACCTCAATCTAGGAGAAACTCTAAACAACCAATTCACCAAAACTTCTACCCAATGAATTGGAACAACCAACAAAATCAAGGTTTCGTACATATGGGAAATTGTATCCCATTTCAATATCCCAATCAATTACAACAAATGCAAAGGATGTACAACACTAACATTTTTGGACCCATGAGATATTGGGGACCAAAAGCTTGAATTTGTTTTTGTTGAAATAGGTATGCTTGAGAACATGCTTGGAACCGGATGAGTGGATCAAAGATAGTGGTTGCTCCAAACATATGACCGGTAACAAGAGTTTATTCTCTACCTACAAAGCATACGATGGTGGTAACGTTGTTTTTGGAAGTAACTTAAAAGGAAAGATCATAGACAAAGGTACGATCTCTAATGATTCTCTCACTATATCTAATGTAGAACACGTAGATAACTTAGCTTTTAACTTACTTAGTGTTGGTCAAATTTGTGACAATAAGTGTCAAGTCTTATTTACGGAAGAAGGTAGTGAAATAATTAAAGGTGGTAAAATTATAGGAAATGGAATTAGGAAAAATGGTCCATACGTAATAAAATTAGGAAATAAGTTTCAAGACAAATTATGTCTCGCCACGGTAGTGGATAATTCTACCTTATGACATAGAAGACTTGGTTACGCTAATATGCGTTTAATTCAATCATTGTCATCTAAGGAATTAGTTAGAAACTTACCTAAGCTAAAATATGATAAACATTTTTGTGATGCTTGTAAAATTAGAAAGCAAGCTCATGCAAGTCATAAAGCTAAAAATATGGTTTCCTCTAAAAGATGCTTAGAATTATTACACATGGACTTATTTGGTCCATCGGCTATTAAAAGCTATGGATGTAATTTATACACCTTAGTTGTAGTAGATGATTACTCTAGGTATACATGGACTAGATTTCTAAAGACTAAAAATGAAGCCTTTGAAAATATAAAATATTAAGTAGAAAAATTCAAAACCAACTAGGTAGCTCTATAATAGCTATTAGAACGGATCATGATCAGGAATTTGATAATGAAGTACAATTCGGAGCTTATTGTGATGCACAAGGCATTACTCACAACTTATCGGCTCCTCGTACTCCACAATCAAATGGGGTAGTAGAAAGAAAGAATAAGACTTTACAAGAGATATCTAGGACTATGCTTAACGAACATTCCATTCCACAAAGGTTTTAGTGTAATGCAGTCGACACGTCAACTTATATACTAAATAGAATATTAATTATACCAATAATAGTAAAAAGTCCTTATGAAATACTTAGAGGTAGAAAACCCTCTTTAGAATATTTCAAGGTATTTGGAAGCAAGTGCTTCATTTTGAATACTAAAGACTATCTAACCAAGTTTGACCCAAAGTTATATGAATGTGTTTTTCTAGGGTATTCCCAAAATAGTAAAGCTTATGTAGTATTAAATAAACACTCAATGAAATTCGAAGAATCACTCAACGTGACATTCGATGAAAGTCCTCCTCCTACCAAATTATCACAATTGGTTGATGATGATGTTGGTGAAGAAGAAGCTATTAAAAGAAATACCAAAGTAGTAAATAACATTAATGAAGAAGATGAGTCGATAGAAGTTGACGAAATTGTTAACATTAAGGAGTCCAAGAATCATCCACTAGATCAAGTCATAGGAAATCTTAATCAAAGAACATTAAGGTCTCAAGCCTAAAATCATAGCAATTTCTTTTGTTTTATATCTACTATAGAACCCAAAAATATTAATGAGGCTTTAAAAGATGAAAGTTGGATTGTAGCTATGCAAGAAGAACTAAATCAATTTGTAGCTAATGATGTTTGGGAATTAGTCCCTCTACCTATAAGTCAATCCGTCATAGGAACAAAATGGGTCTTTAGAAATAAATTAGATGAAAACGGTATAGTATCTAGAAATAAGGCTAGATTAGTGGCACAAGGATATAATCAACAAGAAGGTATAGATTATGATGAAACATATGCTCCGGTAGCTAGATTAGAGTCAATTAGAATACTTCTTGCTATTGCTTGTGCAAATGATTTTAAACTATATCAAATGGATGTAAAAAAGTGCTTTTCTAAACAATTTTATAAACGAAGAGGTATATGTTGCTCAACCTCCGGGATTCATTGATTTTCAAAAACCAAACTATGTTTATAAACTTAAGAAAACTTTATATGGTCTTAAGCATGCTCCTAAAGCTTGATATGATAGACTAAAAGCATTTTTGATCAAACATGAGTATCCAATAGGAATGGTCGATAACACACTTTTTACTAAGAAATCAAAGTCACACCTTATTATTGTTCAAATATATGTCAACGACATTATATTTGGTTCCATGTGTCAAAACTTGTGTGATGATTTTGCGAAAATCATGCACGACGAGTTTGAGATGAGTATGATGGGCGAGTTGAACTTCTTCTTGCGTCTTCAAATCAAACAAATGGAAGACGAAATATTTTTTAATCAATCCAAGTACATCAAGGAGATGTTAAAGAAGTTCGGATTGGAAGATTCCAAACCAACCAAGACGCCGATGTCAACAGAGATCAAACTCACTAAAGACGATGAAGCCGACTCCGTGGATAGCTCTAAATAACGAGGTATGATTAGTAATTTACTTTACTTAACTGCTAGTAGGCCCGATATTATGTTTACTGTTTGTTTATGTGCTCGGTTTCAAGAAAATCCTAAGACTACCATTTAGAAGTCGTTAAGCGTATATTTAGGATTATGGTATCTAAAAGGAACCGGAATAGAAACTATAGTTTATGCCGACTCCGACCACGCGGGCGATTACATTGATCGCAAAAGCACTAGTGACGTTTGTACGCTCATGGGATGTTGTTTAACATCTTGGTTCGCTAAGAAACAAACGGCCCTTGCTATCTCCACGACCGAAGACGAATACGTCTTCGCCGGAAAGGCATGTCAACAAGCACTATGGATGAAACAAGCTCTCATCAACTACGGCATACGCCTCGATGATGTTCTGATTATGTACGACAATAAAGGCGCTATCGACTTAAGCAAAAACCCCGTACAACACTCTAGAACTAAACATACAGAAATCCGTCATCACTTTCTACGCGATAACATCCAAAAGGGTAACATTTCTATCGAGAAAGTTGCATCCAAGGATAATATAGCCGATGTATTTACTAAGCCTTTAAAATGTGAAGTATTTAATTATTTAAGATTTGGATTAGGAATGATGGAACTTATCATGGATAGTGATTCTCCATCATCTCAAAAATAATCGTAAGCGGATACTTAATGAAGTAATTAATCATTATTCAAAAGATGTTAATTCTCATTACAAGTTTCAATTATAAAACTTTCGATCGTGAACATAATCGAGATTAGAATTTTATTAGATTAAGATGATATCAATAAAATGACCATAGATATTTTCAAAATCTACATGTATGGTCAATACATGAAAATTACGAAATCGATTAAAAAGGACGAAAAGAACAATCATCGAATTGCAACTCACACTTGTGTTGACGATGTTTTGTTGAGTCCAAATGTTCACAAATGATTATGTTATTAGTAATGGTCAAACTTATGCTAAAAGATAACACACTCCTAGTAGGACGTTGAAATTCCACCGAAAAATTCACGACAAGTTGCACGATTTGTCAAAACTTGGACGTCGACTCCGAAAATTATATCACATACTCCTAATAGTATATATAACATACTTCAATTTCCAAAAAGACAACACCATATCTCAATTTTCCTAAAAATCAGCTCTGTCCGTTTTTATGGACACTTGTGGACCACAGATCCACCATAAGGAGATCCGTGCGTTATTTAGGTGGATCCGTGTGTCACAGATCGCGGGTAAATAACTGATTTTGAACAAATTAAGACCACAACCATTATTAAATAAACACACCCACGAACTCAAACACTAAAACCCTAAAATAAACATCACTCAAATTGGCAATTGGAGCAACTAATCTACAAGATCATTAACTAATCATCAATCTATAACAACTATTGTAAGTGATTTCATTTTATTTTCTATTTAATTTCATATCTAGGGTTTTGATTTTGATCAAATCACATAATTTGGGGTTTTCAATTTTTCTTGCTATTTTCATGAAATTAGAACTAAGATATAACAATGTATTACTACTTTGATACTCAAAAAGCATAATTGAAGTAATTCGCCAAGAATCAATTTTCGACAAACACCCCAAGTTATGATTTTCACTTCTAGGAACTTTCAAAACAAGGGTTGTTTGACTACATTGTTAATACAACGCAAAAACTTTTTCTTCATGCATTAAGAATCTTGAATGTATATACGAAGTGCTTAGATCATAAGCATTGTTCGATTCATTCATTAAGAGCAATATCAAACATAGGTTGTGCATCAAGGTTTGCTTATTATTATTACTATCATTATTTTCATTTTGTTAGAGTCAAGCAGACCGCACACCCACATCAAATGCATATAAACACGTTTACATCTTATTTTTCATTCATTGAGTCATTGTTATTTACTTATAGGTGAAATCACAACATAAATGGACTACAAACGTACTAAAGAGTATCTACCTAGAGTCCATCGTACTAGACAAATGGATGAAGAACTTAGGGAGTCTTATCGCACTCTTGAAAAGCGTCTCTTCCATGAAGTAAGAATCGTTACTCCATCCTTAATTGCCGAAAACAACATGCTCCCTTTCTTTCAAGCTATAGGTCTCGAGCCTTTTCTCACTCTCAATGAACCCATATATCCTAGATTAGTTGTTGAATTTTATCATAGCCTAGAAGTCAAAAGAAATGAGGAAGATACTCCTTATATTGAGTTCAAGCTTTGTCAATTCACCTTCAAGCTAACTCCATCTCGAATCTCTCGAATCCTTCAAACTCCTCATACTCTAGAAACCTTCTACTCAAGCGAATGGTCACTAAGTTCTCTCGACGATCCTCCTAATAGCAAATTCTTTGGCCCTAAACATGACCTTGTCAAAAATGCCGTCACCTTTCCTAAAACCACTCAAGCTCAACTTCTAAGAGACCCCAACAAACTCTATGTTGATGAAATTCATCTCGATTTGAAAGGATGGGAACTCTTCTTTAAAGAAAATTTCTTTTGCTCGATTGACAAAAGAAACAAGGTAAAAGTATGCATTGCATACATGCTTTACTATCTAACCATTGGAAGAAAGTTCAACTTCACCTTGATGATCATTTATCAAATGGAGTAAGTCATTAAGAAACGCAAAGGTCCCATGTATTTTGCCATGCTTTTGACCCGTCTTTACAAACACATCCTTACCACAAATCCTCAAGCAATTGTCCCACTTGCTAGGTTCACATTTCATGAACATGTCATGGATTCTCTCGACATTTCAAGAAATCTTAGCAAAGAAAAGTTAAAGAAAATTGCCTATCTTTCAGTCATCACCTCTTCATCCTCATCATCTGATGACAATGAAGCTCCGTCTTTTCTCGAGTTCTATGATGAGCTATCCGATAGTGAGGATCTAACCAAAGCGCAACGAGAGAAGAAAGGAATGTTTAAATGCTTGAACCGATATGTTGGCACCCTCACCAAATACTTGGAGAAGCAAAAATGATTATGCTTGCTTTGCTCCTATATGCTTTTGTGGTATGTGATAATTTGCATCTTGTTAAGATCTTGATGAATTGAAAACTTTGATGTATGTTGAAACTTAGCACCCACTAGATGTTATTGTGGGTTATGGATATTGTTATCGTATGTTTTATGACATTTGGTAGAAGACAATAATGCCTGCATGATAATTTATTTTATGTTTTGGGTGAAAATTGATGTTCTGGTCATTTTTTTTGAAGTTTGCGACCCACGGATCCACTATAGGTAGATTCGTACGTTATTTTGGTAGATCCGTGGATCTCCAGGTCAGGCACCAAAATTCGAATTTTCTTAATTTTTAACTTTTTCTACTTTATCTTATAATCATGCTATATGATACTATGTGGGATCTAAAACCTTAGGATATAACATGTTCTCCATATAATCCAAGAACCATTATACAATTAATATCACCACTTTCTCCTTATAATAATCACCATCAAACACCATTCTCTTCACATTTTCTCCACATTTCTCATATACAACCTTGCTAGTTCACAACCATGACTAGTTCATCCAAAACAAACTAACCAAACTTCAAAAGGAAAACCGCAATAATGAGTGTCAAGTATCCAAACTATGTCAATCTCACATCCTCAAGTGAGGAACAACCAAATGAGAGAACTCCTTCACCACCTCCTAGAAAGAAATCGATTTCACCACCTCAAGCTCTATCAAAATACATCTCTAGCAAAAGCATACACTACACCTCTTCATCATCACCGAGTGAGTCTTCGACACCAACTCACGTTGTACCTTCACCTAAACTCCGTTTTGTCATTTCGATAAAACTCGAACCTCAAGAACTTCCTCGACCTCAAATATCATCAAATGATACCTATGCTCAAACCATAGATAATTGGCCACCGGGCACTTCTAATACATCTCCACCACCACGTGTCTCTCGACCACCTCTCAGTTTTCTAAATCCACCACCCGGATTTGAACCATTGCCATCAATCCAACCTTTGTTTGTTAACATTAACAACAACACACCTCTCCTCCACAACAATGCACCGCCACTTGAAAACCTTCACCATCCACCACCAAATCTTGGAAATTAAGATTTTCCCAATCCTCCAAACATTTTAGATTTTGTTCATCCAAATGGCATGCCTCACCTTCACAACATGTTTTGTCAATGTTGTAGCACCACAAGGCATGAAATCCTAATGCTCCGAAACCGTGTCAACTACATGTTCTCATACATTCGACACCACCTTACTTTCCGCATTAGCCGCGTGCAAATCTTACCTCATCCCTCAGATTATATGGGAAATGATATATCCCAAGATTTAGGATTTTTAATTGTTTCTTTATTTTTTTAAGCTTATCATGTAATGGCTTTTATGCCAAGTTTTATGTTTAAATCCATTATAATGGATTTACATATATATATATATATGTATATACATATATATATATGTATATACATATATATATGTATATACATATATATATGTATATATTTGCTTGTCTACTAACTTTGTTTTGTAGCAACGCATCCATAGCTCGATTCCTTGGTGCCCCAAGCGAGAGGGAACATCCACCAAGGGGAGCACTAGCAATTAGTCTTTATTTTTACTTTGTATTCCTTATCAAGTCACTTAGCATTCGTCAAAATCAAGACATGTAAGGAAGACCTCTACAACACTTTTTTCTTCGACAAAAGGGGAAGAAGAAATGTAAACTCCTCCACTAAATACTTATTTAGTAACTTTTAAATAAGCATGAGTTTATATTTTGTCATCATCAAAAAGGGAGAGATTGTTAATACAAATATTCACGTAAAACGATATTTATATTTAATGATCTTCATGTTTTGATAATAACAAATATAATATCATACTACGTAAAAGTTTATGCAAACAAGTTATTTAGTCAAAAGTTTACTTGATGACGACAAATCACTTAAGGTATGGATATGACATTATTATACATAGTTAATGATCAAAGAAAAATATTATCATTTGCATAAACCTTTTCTAATCAAATGATTTAAGTAAACAGATGATTAATTATAAGCTAGTTATACTAATCATGTAAGACAAAATAGGATTAACCATAAGTGGAAACAATCTTTCCAAATCTAGAAAATCTTTCCTTATTCATAATAAGAAATATTTTCTTCTAGAAGAATCTATTAAACTAGTTTTAATAAGTACAAAACAATATTTTGTATAAATTTGGGGTTAATCACAAAATGAAATTTTTTGTCCCAGCTCCACTCACGGATCCACCAAAAACACTGGACGGATCCAGGAGATGGGGGATCCGTGAGTCGCACGGTTGGTTCCCTTGGGACAGATTTGAATTTCAAAAGGTTGCCTATAAATACCAACCTCATTCCTTCATTTTAAACAACTCTTGATAAATATTTTTCTCACACATATTTTATCTTTTGTATATTCTTTGATCATTATACTTGTTACATAATCCATTACAAGTGATCATCTCATTCCACTCTTTAGTGAAGAACACTCAAGAAGATGTCAAGCTTCAAGTGTTATTAGTTTAGTTGTGTCATCACGTTTGTGATAATCATTCATTTTTTATATCTTGTGTTGTGTGTTGTGTGTATCATATGTGTATGATAGGTTAGTATTTAGGCCATAAAATACATAGTGTGTTAGATTGGTTCTATCTCGAAGTAGAACTCGGTATTTACCTTAGTACCGGAAAAAGTGTAAGCGACGTGTACGGTTTTCTCCGCCTAAAGGGAGCTTGTTGACATAGTGAAGATAACTCTCAAGTTGGGTACTTGGGGAGTGGAGTAGGGCGAAGAGGAGATTCGTAGCCGAACCACTATAAATCATTGTGTCATCGGTTTGATCTTTCTTATCTTTACTTGCTTATATTTTGTTGTTAGTTTATTTATTTATTGCATCGCTATCATATACACTTGTGTATATCTCTTGAATTCACATAAGTCGACAATCTAAGTTTTAATTTTAAAACGGTAAAAACTATTCAACCCCCCTTCTAGTTTCCACAATTGGTATCAGAAGCCAAGGTCACCCAAGATCTTTAACGTATATTGTACATTAAAGCTTGAATCGATCTATGGATTCGGATAAATATCTAGAAGGGCAATCTATGCAAAGACCACCTCTTTTTGAAAGTGATCATTTTATTTATTGGAAAAATAGATTTGAAACTTATGTGAAAGCAAAAGATTTAGATCTTTGGCATATTATCTTGAATGGTGATTTTCCGCCGGTTGCTAGAAATAAAGAAACCCAAGTTTTGGAAACGGTTCCTTTTGAACAACAAAATGATGATCTTAAAAACTTGCCTAACAAATATGAAGCTAAAATGGTTTATTTTACAATGCTTTACCTAAATAAGGATTACGAACGTATTTTTATGTGTAAAATGGCTAAAGATATTTGACATCGTTGTTATATCACACAATCAAGGTAATAACAAGTTAAGGATATAAAATTGATCTTCTGGTTTCAACAATATGAAACAATTTACATCTTGATGAGGATGCTATGGATAGCGGTTTTGCTAGATTTAACCTATTATTACTTGTCTTAAGCTCTTGTTGTAAGGTGTCTCTAGCAAGAACTTTGTTATGAAGTTTCTTAGGGCTCTACTTACTATAAGGAGAGCAAATGTTCACAGAGATTGAAGGAATCGAAAGATTTTTCATCACTAGCTCTAGACGAATGGAAAAGGATTCCGAAATTTATAAAGGAAAAAAGGAATGAATTAAGTCCATCGCCTTAAAATCTAAGAAAGAGTCTAGTAATGATGAAACTTCGATAACCGAAGCGATGACGAAGAATATGCTATGGCGATAAGGAACTTTAAAAACTTTCTTAGAAGAAAGGTAAATTTGTTTAGGAATACCAGAGAAGAAAAGGAATCATTCCGACAAAGAATGAGATAAAAGGAAAGTTGTACCGCAAATGTTTTAGATGTGGTGATCCAAATCATCTCATTGGCGATTGTCCAAAGCCTCCTCGCAACAAAGATCAAAAGGCCTTTATTGGAGAATCTTAGAACGATAGCGAGAATGACGCCGAAGACAAAACGAACGACGAAACTTGTCTCATGGCTCAATCATATAATGAGGTAACTCTTAACTCTTCTTACTATAGTGATAATGCATCTTCTCTTGATAATGATAATATGCATATTGCATACGATAGCTGTGAAATTAGCTTAAAAAATCTTAACAAGATAAAATTTTGAAAAACTTAATAGAGATCTTTCTTTTGAAAAAGAAATTTTGAACTAAACGTGAAAATTAAGAAAACTTGAGAGAAGTAGAAGAGAATTGAAATGTGCGTGTAAGTCAGTGATGAATTTAATTCGGTCGGAAAACGCAAACTTAAAGAAAACTCAAGTTAAATTTGTTAAATTTGATTAAAGTGCTAATACCACTTAGAGAATGTTAGATATTCAATAAGTCATCTAGTGTAAATAGGTCTAGGATTTGATAATAGTAAATCATCAACTAACGGAACTAAAATTATGAGTTTCGTTGGATCGTCCGCTGAAAACGCGATGGACGGATCCACCATTATAGGGCACGGATCCACCATGCCTGGATCTGTGAGTTGCAACGACGACCAAAAAGGGACAAAACTCATTTTTAGTCCACCCTTGTCCTCTAGATCAGATTTTGTTATTACTAGGAAGAAACTAATACATAAGATACATGAATTGTCAAAGAATTCCCTGTTTTAAAAACCATCACTGAAAAGCGGTATATGTTATGTCAAAACCGAGTCTAGATCAAAAACACCTCCACCTAGGAGAAACATTTCTTCTCAACCAAGATACAACTCACCTCAATCTAGGAGAAACTCTAGACAATCAATTCATCAAAACTTCTATCCTATGAATTAGAACAACCAACAAAATCAAGGTTTTGTACATATGGGAAATTATATCTCATTTTAATATCCCAATCAATTGCAACAAATGCAAGGGAGTTACGAACACTAGATTTTTCAAACCATGAGATATTGGGGGACCAACGCTTGAATTTGTTTTTTTGTTGAAATAGGTATGCTTGTGAAACTTGCTTGGAACCGGTTGAGTGGATTAAAGATAGTTGTTGCTCTAAACATATGGACCAGTAACAAAAATTTATTCTCTACCTACAAAAGATTATGATGGTGGTAACGTGGTTTGTGAAAAGTAACTTGAAGGAAAGATCATAGGAAAATGTACGATCTCTAATGACTCTCTCACCATATCTAATGTAGATCGCGTAGATAACTTAGCCTTTAAACTTACTTAGGTGTGGTCAAATTTGAATGACAATAAGTGTCAAGTATTATTCATGGAAGATGGTAGTGAAATAATTAAAGATGGTAAAATCATAGGAAATGGAATTAGGAAAAATGGTCTATACGTAATGAAATTAGGAAATAAGTTCAGACAAATTATGTCTCGCCACGGTAGTGGATACTCTCCGTTTGGAATAGAGCCTTGGTCACGCTAAATATGCGTTTAATCATTCATTGTCATCTAAGGAACTAGTTAGAAACTTACCAAAGCTAAAATACGATAAATATTTTTTTGATGCTTGCAAAATTGGGAAGCAAGCTCATGCAAGTCATAAAGCTAAAAATATGGTTTCCACTAAAAGATGTTTAGAACTATTACATATGGACTTGTTTGGTCCATCAGCAATTAAAAGTTATGGAGGTATTTCATACACCTTAGTTGTAGTAGATGATTACTCTAGGTATACATGGGACAAGAGTTCTAAAGACTAAAAATTGAGCTTTCGAGAATTTGAAATATTAAGTAGGAAATTCAAAACCAACTAGGTAGTTCTATAATAGCTATTAAAACAGATCATGGTCAGGAATTTGATAATGAGGTACAATTTGGAGCCTATTATGATGCACAAGGCATTACTCGTAACTTCTCGGCTCCACGTAATCCACAATCAAATGGGGTAGTAGAAAGAAAAAATAAGACCTTACAAGAGATGTCTAGGACCATGCTTAATGAACAATCAATTCCATAAAAGTTTTGGTGTAATGCCGTTGATACGTCAACTTATATATTAAATAGAATATTAATTCGACCAATACTAGAAAAAACCACTTATGAAATATTTAGAGGTGGGAAACCTTCTTTAGAATATTTCAAAGTGTTTGGAAGCAAGTGCTTCATTTTAAATACTAAAGACTATCCAACCAAGTTTCACCCAAAGTCATACGAAGGTGTTTTTCTAGGGTATTCTCAAAATAGTAAAGCTTATGTAGTATTAAATAAACACTCAATGAAAGTTGAAGAATCACTTAACGTAACATTCAATCCTCCTACCAAATTATCACCATTGGTTGATGATGATGTTGGTGAAGAAGAAGCTATTAAAAGAAATACCAAAGTAGTAAATAATATTAATGATGAAGATGAGTCGATAGAAGTTGATGAAATTGTTAAACATAAGGTGTCAAGAATCAGTCCAACTAGATCAAGTCATAGGAAATCTTAATCAAAGAACATTAAGATCTCGAGCCTAAAATCATAGTAATTTCTTTTGTTTTATATCTATAATAGAACCTAAAAATATTAATGAGGCTTTTAAAGATGAAAGTTGGATTGTAGCTATGCAAGAAGAACTAAATCAATTTGTGGCTAATGATGTTTGGGAATTAGTCCCTCTACCTATAAGTCAATCCGTCATTGGAACAAAATGGGTCTTTAGAAATAAATTAGATGAAAACGGTATAATATCTAAAAATAAGGTTAGATTAGTGGCACAAGGATATAATCAACAAGAAGGTATAGATTATGATGAAACATATGCTCTGATAGCTAGATTAGAGTCAATTAGAATACTTCTTGCTATTGCTTGTGCAAATGATTTTAAAACTATACTCAAATGAATGTAAAAATGTTTTTTCTAAATTGTTTTATAAACGAAGAGGTTTATGTTGCTCAACCTCCGGGGTTCATTGATTTTCAAAAACCAAGCTATGTTTATAAACTAGGGAAAGCTTTATATGGTCTTAAGCAAGCTTCTAAAGCTTGGTATGATAGACTAAAAGTATTTTTGCTAAAACACGTATATTCAATAGGAATGGTTGATAACACACTTATTACTAAGAGTTTACGTAAAAAGTTTACAAATATTTATATTTAATGATCTTCATGTTTTGATAATAACAAATATAATGTCATACTACGTAAAAGTTTACGTAAATAAGTTATTTAGTCAAGTTTACTGAGACGACTAATCAGCTTAACGGTATGAATTGGCTTATTATAAATAGTTATGATAAAGAAAAATAATCTATCATTTCGCATAAATTTTTTCTAATCAAATGATTTGACTTAACCACGTGATTAATTATAAGCTAGTTTCTTAATCTATAAGGACAAATAAGACAAAATAGGATTAACCATAAGTGGAAACAATCTTTCCAAATCTTTCCAAATCTATAAAATCTTTCCTTATTCATGTTAAGAAATATTTTCTTCTAGAAGAATCTATTAAACTAGTTTTAATAAGTACAAAACAATATTTTGTATAGATTTGGGGTTAATCACTAAATGACAATTTTTGTCCCAGCTCCTCCCACGGATCCACCAAATGCACTGCACGGATCTAGGGGATGGTGGATCCGTGGGTCGTACGTCTTGTTCCCCTGGGATAGGATTTGAAATTCAAATGGTTGCCTATAAATACCAACCTCACTCCTTCATTTTAAATAACTCTTGACAAATATTTTTCTTATACATATTTTATCTTTTGCATATTCTTTGATCATTATACTTGTTACATAATCCATTACAAGTGATCAACTCATTCCACTCTCTAGTGAGTAACACTCAAGAAGACGTCAAGCTTCAAGTGTTATTAGTTAAGTTGTGTCATCACGTTTGTGATAATCATTCACATTGTATATCTTGTGTTGTGTGTTGTATGTATCATATGTGTACGATAGGTTAGTATTTAGGCCTTAAAATACATAGTGTGTTAGATTGGTTCTATCTCGAAGTAGAACTTTGTATTTAGCTTAGTACCAAAAAAAGTGTAAGCGACGTGTATGATTTTCTCCTCCTAAAGGGAGCTTGTTGACATAGTAAAGATAACTCTCAAGTTGGGTACTTGGGGAGTGGATTAGGGCGAAGAGGAGCTTCGTAGCCGAACCACTATAAATCATTGTGTCATCGGTTTGATCTTTCTTATCTTTACTTTCTCATATTTCGTATAGTTTATTTACTTATTGCATCGCTATCATATACACTTGTGTATATCTCTTGAATTCACATAAGTCGACAATCTAAGTTTTAATTTTAAAACGGTAAAAACTATTCAACCCCCCTTCTAGTTTCCATAGATCATCAAGAAAGATTCTGAAATAGTCAAAGCTACGGGAGAAAGAAAATCTCTTGCTTTAAAAGCTAAGAAATTATCTAGTGATAAGGAGTGTTCGACTTGGAGAAGTGAAGACGAAGAATACGCCATGACGGTTAGAGACTTCAAAAGGTTCTTCAAGAGAAGAGGTAGATTCATGAGACAACCTTGAAACGACAAAAAGACGTTCCAAAGAAGTCGAGATGACAAGAATGGCAAAAGTCATAAATGTTTTAGATGCGGTGATCCAAATCATCTTATTGAAGAATGTCCAAAACCACCAAAAGATAAGAACCTAGAGCATTCGTCGGAGGTTCTTGGAGTGATAACGGTGAAGAAGATGATGAGAAGGCCAAAGACGAGACGTGTCTCATTGCTCGAGCATCAAATGAGATATGCCATAGAGTTGACTTGGAACCCAATGAGTGGATAAAGGATAGCGAATGCTCTAAACACATGACGGGTAACCGAAACCTCTTCTCAAGCTACAATGCATACAACGGAGGTAATATTATTTTTGGTAGTAATCTTCGCGGTAACATCATTGGCAAATGTACGATTTTGAATGACTCTCTCAAAAGAGATTAAGTAGAACATGTAGATAACTTAACATTTAACTTGCTAAGTGTAGGACAAATATGTGATAATAAGTGTAAAGTAACTTTCTCTGAACATGATAGTGAGATCATTAAGAATGGTAAGGTTATAGGTAGAGGTATTAGGAAGCAAGGCTTATATGTGATGAAATTAGGAAATAAGCCAGAAGAAAAAAATTTGTCTTGCAACGATTGATGAAAACTCTACATTGTGGCATAGAAGATTAGGTCACGCTAATATGCGTCTCATTTAATCGTTAGCATCTAAGGAATTAGTTAGAAACTTACCTAAGCTTAAGTTTGATCAACACTTCTGTGATGCTAGCAAAATTAGAAAACAAGCTCACGCTAGTCACAAAGCTAAGAATATACTCTCAACGACTAGATGCTTAGAACTCCTTCATATGAATCTCTTCGGTCCATCCGACGTACAAAGTTACGAAGGAAATCTTAACACCTTAGTCATAGTAGATGACTACTCTAAGTATACTTGGACAATATTTTTTAAGAATAAAACCGAGGATTTCGAGCAATTTGAAATCTTTAGTAAGAAAATACAAAATCAATTAGGATGTTTAATAGTGTCAATTAGGACGTACCACGATAGAGAATTTGATAATGAAGTGCAATTTGGAGAGTTTTGTAATGCCAACGGTATTACACATAACTTCTCAGCTCCTCGCACTCCACAATCAAATAGTGTGGTAGAAAGGAAAAATAGGACACCACAAGAAATGAGTAGAACAATGTTTAATGAAAAATCGTTACAACTTAAAAGAAACACAAGTTAAATTATTTTAAATTTGATTAAAAGATGCTAATAACTTAGAGAATGTTAGATAATCAAAAGTCATCTAGTTATAAAATAGGTCTAGGATTTGATAATAGTAAAGCATTAACTAGCGGAACTAAAATTATGAGTTTGTTGATCGACCACTGAAAAAACGCGACGGACGGATTCCACCAATATTGGGCACCGATCCACCATGCCTAGACTTTAGTAAATTAACCGGTGATTCACAAACGACGACCAAAAAGGGACAAAACACGTTTTTAGTCCACCCTTGTCCTCTAGATCTGATTTTGTTATTACTAGGAAGAAAATAATACATAATAGCATTGATATGTCAAAGAAACCATCTTTAAAACCATCACTCAAAAGCGGTATAGGTTATATCAAAACGAGTTCTAGATTCAAAAAACACTCCACCCTAGGAGAAACAATTTCAGCTCAAAACCAAGATACAACTCACCTCAATCAAGGAGAAACTCTAGACAACCAATTCATCAAAACTTCTATCATGTGAATTAGAACAACCAACAAAATCAAGGCTTTGTACATATGGGAAATTGTATCCCATTTCAATATCTCAATCAATTGCAACAAATGCAAGAGATGTACAACACTAACATTTTCAAACCCATGAGATATTGGGTACCAAATGCTTGAATTTGTTTTTGTTGAAATAGGTATGCTTGAGAACATGCTTGGAACCGGATAAGTGGATCAAAGATAGTGGTTGCTTGCTTCTTCCAAACATGTAGACCGATAACAAGATTAATGATTCTCTACCTACAAAGCATACGATGGTGGTAATGTTGTTTTTGGAAGTAACTTGAAAGGAAAGATCATAGGCAAAGGTACGATCTCTAATGACTCTCTCACCATATCTAATGTAGAACACGTAGATAACTTAGCCTTTGACTTACTTAGTGTTGGTCAAATTTGTGACAATAAGTGTCATGTATTATTCACAGATGAAGGTAGTGAAATAATTAAAGATGGTAAAATCATAGGAAATGGAATTAGGAAAAATGGTCTATACGTAATGAAATTAGGAAATAAGTCTCACACACACACACACACACACACACACACATCGCCACGGTAGTGGATAATTCTACGTTATGGCATAGAAGACTTAGTCATGCTAATATGCGTTTAATTCAATCATTGTCATCTAAGGAACTAGTTAGAAACTTACCTAAGCTAAAATACGATAAACATTTTTGTGATGCTTGCAAAATTAGAAAGCTAGCTCATGCAAGTCATAAAGCTAAAAATATGGTTTCCACTAAAAGATGTTTAGAACTATTATATGGACTTGTTTGGTCCATCGGCAATTAAAAGTTATGGAGGTAATTCATACACCTTAGTTGTAGTAGATGATTACTCTAGGTATACATGGACTAGATTTCTAAAGACTAAAAATGAAGCTTTCAAGAAATTTGAAATATTAAGTAGGAAAATTCAAAACTAGCTAGGTAGTTCTATAATAGCTATTATAACGGATCATGGTCGGGAATTTGATAATGAGATACAATTTGGAGACTATTGTGATGCACAAGGCATTACTCATAACTTCTCGGCTCCACGTACTCCACAATCAAATGGGGTAGTAGAAAGAAATAATAGGACCTTACAAGAGATGTCTAGGACCATGCTTAATGAACAATCAATTCCACAAAAGTTTTGGTGTAATGTCGTTGATACGTCAACTTATATATTAAATAGAATATTAATTCGACCAATACTAGGAAAAACCCCTTATGAAATATTTAGAGGTATGAAACCCTCTTTAGAATATTTCAAAGTGTTTGGAAGCAAGTGCTTCATTTTAAATACTAATGACTATTTAACCAAGTTTGACCTAAAGTCATACGAAGGTGTTTTTCTAGGGTATTCTCAAAATAGTAAAGCTTATGTAGTATTACATAAACACTCTATGAAAGTCGAAGAATCACTCAACGTGACATTCGATGAAAGTCCTCCTCCTACCAAATTATCACCATTGGTTGATGATGATGTTGGTGAAGAAGAAGCTATTAAAAGAAATACCAAAGTAGTAAATAATATTAATGAAGAAGATGAGTCGATAGAAGTTGACGAAATTGTTAAATTAAGGAGTCCAAGAATCATGTACTAGATCAAGTCATAGGAAATCTTAATCAAAGAACATTAAGATCTCAAGCCCAAAATCATATGAATTTCTTTTGTTTTATATCTACTAAAGAACCCAAAAATATTAATGAGGCTTTAAAAGATAAAAGTTGGATTGTAGCTATGCAAGAAGAACTAAATCAATTTGTAGCTAATGATGTTTGGGAATTAGTCCCTCTACCTATAAGTCAATCCGTCATTGGAACAAAATGGGTCTTTAGAAATAAATTTGATGAAAACGGTATAGTATCTCGAAATTAGGCTAGATTAGTGGCACACAGATATAATCAACAAGAATGTATAGATTATGATGAAACATATGCTCTGGTAGCTAGATTAGAGTCAATTAGAATACTTCTTGCTATTGCTTGTGCAAATGATTTTAAACTATATCAAATGGATGTAAAAAGTGCTTTTCTAAACGGTTTTATAAATGAAGAGGTTTTTGTTGCTCAACCTCCGGGGTTCATTGATTTTCAAAAACCAAACTATGTTTATAAACTTAAGAAAGCTTTATATGGTCTTAAGCGAGCTCCTAAAGCTTGGTATGATAGACTAAAAGCATTTTTGATAAAACACGAATATTCAATGGGAATGGTCGATAACACACTTTTTACTAAGAGATCAAAATCACACCTTGTCATTGTTTAAATATATGTCGACGACATTATATTTGGTTTCACGAGTCAAAACTTGTGTGATGATTTTGCAAAAATCATGCACGACGAGTTTGAGATGAGTATGATGGGCGAGTTGAACTTCTTTTTGGGTCTTCAAATCAAACAAATGGAAGATGAAATATTTTTCAATCAATCCAAATACATCAAGGAGATGTTAAAGAAGTTCGGGTTGGAAGATTCCAAACAAACCAAGACGCCGATGATTGGTAGTTTACTTTACTTAACTACTAGTAGACCCGATATTATGTTTAGTGTTTGCTTATGTGCTCGTTTCTAAGAAAATCCTAAGACTACCCATTTAGAAGCCGTTAAGCGTATATTTAGGTATATTAGAGGAACTGTGTTGGGATTAAAAGCCTTCTTGAAGTTACTACAAGACTAAAGTTAAACTGCGGTGTATAAGTATACTGCTTGTTAAGAATTAATGGCTGCTAGGTACAAAGTTACACTACTAAAAGATTACAACTGCAGAAAGATAAAGATTGCTATGAAGATCAAGATTACTTATAGATAATGATTGTTATTTATAGAATATCTTGAGAAATAATCTAAGTTTTAGTAATATATGTGTAAATTGACTAGGAACTCCTTGGGTGAATAAAAGGGAGGTCCTAGGGCATAGAGTTTTAATGCATCATAGTCTATATTTCATATCTTTAAGGTTTTTGTAACCCTAAGCTAGGAGAGTATTCATCAGTATTTGTAATAATATTATGGAGCCCTTTTATTGTTGAAATTATATTGTTTTGTGTTACTGAAGAATTCTTCTTATATTAAAGATTAGATTCCGCATAATCTTTAGTATTATCAAACAAAGTTTCTTAAACTAAGTTGTGTTAGATTTATCTAGCATAACTAAACCTTAAACAAGCTTAAGGAATTTGATCATTAGAAGTTAACTAGGATCAACAACCAGTCACTTAGGAATATGGTATCCGAAAGAACCGGAATAGAAACTATAGTTTATGACGACTTCGACCACGCGGGCAATTACGTTGATCGTAAAAGCACTAGTGGCGTTTGTACGTTCATGGGATTTTGTTTAACATCTTGGTTCGCTAAGAAACAAATGGCCCTTCTAATCTCACACGACCGAAGTCCAGAATAACTCCCGCCGATAAAGCCTGTCCCAACAAGCACTATGAATGAAACAAGCTCTCCAATCGACTTATGGCATAACGCCTGACGGCGTTCCGATTATGTGCCGACAAAATAAAGGCTCTATCGACTTAAGCAAAAACCTCCGTCCTACAAAACACTAGACTAAATATGATAGAAATACGACGAAAACCTAAAGCTTTCTACGCATTAAATGTCCAAAAGGGCAATATCTCTATCGAGAAAGTTGCTATCCTAAGATAAAATACCCGATAAAATTACTAAGCCTATAGAGAACATGAAGTATTTAATTATTTAAAGATTAGGACTAGGAATGATGGAACTTAGCATGGATATAAATATCTTCATCATCTTAAAAATAAAATCGTAAAGCGGAAATTTAATGAATAATTAATCATTATTCAAAAGATGTTAATCTCATTACAAGTTTCCAATTACTAAACTTCTTGACGATATATATATATATATTTAGATATTTTCTTTTCAGAAAATATCTCATATATATATAGATATTTTCTTTTAGAAAAAATCTAATTTTTCATAATATCAAAAATATTTTTTTCTTATTCTCTCTCAACTCTCTCTCTTCTCTCTCTCTCTAATTTCGACTCTCTCTCCTTCTCTTTTCTTGATTCGTGTTTCGTGTTATGAAGTGAAGTATAAATCGGGAACCTACAATTGGTATCAATTGTTAGCCTCAATTTTATTGAGTCAATAAAGGAAGCTCGTTCCCGTGTTCAAGACCTCACTTCGGGGGAGATTGTTAGCCTCAATTTATTGAGTCGAACAAGGAAGGTCGGTCACTCTACGATGGAGCTTCGGTCTTTAATTAGTTAACGTTGTAACAGGATAATATCGGGAATCGGGCTCGATAGTTAATCTAATATTGTATATGTTTCGGGTTTAATCCCAAACAAAACCCGAGCCCGGGTCCTAGTTAAATATCCCATGCGTCGTAGGGATATATATATAGATATTTTCCTAAGAAATCTAGGAATCATAAATATCTTTTTTTCTAATCAATATCTCTCTCTTTTTCTCTCATCTCTCTCTCTTCTTTCTCTCTCAAAACCTTTATCTCTTTATCTTCTTTCTAGTTTCTTGCTTTGATTCGTGTTTCGAAATATAAAGTGTTAACTCGAGCCCGGGTCCTAGTTAAATATCCCACACGTCGTAGGAATATATATATATAGATATTTTCCTAAGAAATCTAGGAATCACAAATATCTTTTTTTCTAATCAATATCTCTCTTTTTCTCTCATCTCTCTCTCTTCTTTCTCTCTCAAAACCTTTATCTCTTTATCTTCTATCTAGTTTCTTGCTTTGATTCGTGTTTCGAAATATGAAGTGTTAGTCGGGTTCCTACACTTTTAAAGCATAATGTACAAGTAATTAATGCACAACATTAAAAATAGCCATTTTACCTCCGTTTTCCTAAGAAGTCTTATACTAACTAATCAACTTAAGTTACAAGCAAGAAATGATCAACTTTTAAACAATATTTCCCTCCATTTCAATCACTTGTACATGTTTTTAAGCTCAAAACCCTAATCCGAACCATAAACCAAACCCGTGACCGATTTCTTCCTTTTTACCCATTTTAAAACTTAAACTACTAATTAACCTAAGTTATAAACACTAATGTACAACATTACTAATCAACAGTCAGTACTAACTTGGAGTTAGTACTGCTAGCTTTGAGTTAATACTGCTAGCTTAGAGTTAGTACTGCTAGCTTTAACAAAACACAATGAAACAAGAAATAAGCAAATAGGCTAAAACAGATATTTAACTACCCCTAATAAGCACTCAGGCATAAGAATAAGCAACTAGAATAAACTAAAATGGCAAATAAGCTAAAAAGCTACAAACTGATAAACTATTAAAATTGCTTTGAAAAGGCGAATAAGCTTAAATAAGCTCTACTAAAGACAGTAAACGAAAATGGGCTTAATCTACTCTAAAAAGCTAAGGAAATCTTAAATAAGCAGAAATAATAAGCTAATAAGCAATAATGAACCAACAGTACTAACAGTTTTAACTACCAGTACTAACTTGGAGTTAGTACTGCTAGCTTTAAAAATCCCAAAAATAGAACCAGCAGTACTAACTATGGGTTAGTACTGCTTGTTCCAAACACCCCTTAAAGTTTTCAAAAATCATTTTTCTTTTTATTTTAAGCTGATTTGGTCCTAAATAGTTAAAAACAGATTATCAAATAACAAAATAAGACACTTATAAGCAGACTTCAATCAAGAATAAGCACTTAAATAAGCTGAATCAGTCTAACAGTTTTAACTCTTATCTAACAGTACTAACTAAGAAAGTGACACAAACTGTTTGTAAACTAACAACTAAGCAAGATAAGCACTAGACATCATGATAAAGCATAAATAAGCAAAGATAGGTAACTAATAAACACTATAAGCAGTTCTGCAGTAAATAAGAAAAATAAAAACTTACAACTCCCCTGCTTAAAACAGGGTTAAACCAAGAGTCTACAAGCTCTAGCTTGTATAAAACAAGCTAGTGAGAGTCCATAAGCCCATCCAGAACTGGCTTATCATCCATAAGTTGTGGTATATTTGAGTGTGGACTTTTTTGTGACTTTACTTAAACTTTGGTATTTGAGTTAAGACAAATGACTTATATGATTTTATAAGACTTAAAACATATTAAGTAAAGCTTTTAACAAAAGGAAATACAGAGAATCAAGAATTGACTTAAAAACTCCAATATTGCATTAAGACAAAAATTAAAGTTACAAGACTTGGAAAAATAAAATTGCCTAAAAATAAGCTGAAATTTCACTAAGAACTAGATAAAAAAAACACTAACTAACTCCTTTTCTTGGGTTACAATGGCCCTATATATACTAAAACGAACTAAGGTCTTGGTTTCTTGGTCTTCCTTCTCTTCTTTCTTCTGTGTTTCTTTGTAGAGACAAAAACCAAGTGTGCTTGTTGTGTGAGGTGATTCTAAAATAAATCCCAGCCTTCAATTTCTTTTGTTCTTCTTTTGAGTCAATTATAGCCATCGAAAAGCTTGGAAAGTGGTGAAGGATTGCCAACATGACAATTATAAAGCTGGGGGGAGATAGTGGATGAGGGGGAAATGTCTTACCCAAGGGGTTGTAGAGGTTGCAGGGTAAAAGGGGGTGAAGGGGACCCATGAGTTGTTCTTAGGTTTTGTTGGGCGGAAAAGATGATTTTGGGTAAGTTGACAGCTTTGGCCCCTCATCTCTTATAACTTCATTGTGAACTTCGCCCTTTTATGATAAAACTTTAAGGGTTTGGCAGAACTGGCCCCTAAAGTTATACTTCACCCGGTATGCAATTTTAGCCCTTGTAATACAACTTGAGGTTTGGATTTGGTTGACTTTTGACTGTTGTCGGTTTGACTTGTTTTACTGACTTTGACTGAACCCCACCCCCCTTTTTTTTAGATTTGTGTTTTTTTTTGGGGTTTCGATATGGACTTTGTCTTTTTCCATTCCGTGCAGTGGTTTGGTCCATATTTTTGGCTTTCTTTTTGAATATCCGTTCCTGCACAATTCAAATGCAAAACATACAAATACAATGTATTTTTGGTACGTTTTTAGTCATTTAAGTCCGTTTTTAATGGAAAATGGTATGTGTAATTAAACACATACCAAAATCCCCCATACTAAGGTATTGTCGTGTCCTCACGCAATGTTATGAAGTAAACACTCAAGAAACCAAGAATCTTAATCCCCCTCCACTAATAACTTTGAAAAGTAGCGAAGCGTTCGTCAAGGGGAACTAAAGAATCTATAGCTTCGACAAGTCCCGTTTTCACTATTTTTTATATGCAAACTAACTATCCTTAATATTTTTGGATTTTTCTTTTTCTTTTCTTAACTTCCTGTTTGACTTCCTTTATTATATCAACACTGGGATCATAGAATGAGAAGCGTCCATAGAATAATCTACGGATGTCCGAATGGATAAATTCATCGTCCCCGATTTTTCACTAGTTCCAAACCAAGCAATTAAACAAGATCATTTGTCAATATAAGTCTAAATGTTAAGCACTCATACTTATGACTTGTGAACTTTTAACTCCCAACATGGATATATGATTTAAATGTGTGTACTCATTTCAACTCAACCATAGATCAACTTATTTCCATAGTCGTAATTCAAGATGAATCATGAGACTCAAAGCACAACTAATTAGGGTTCCTTGTAACTTGATTTCTAAATGAAAGACTTGATTTAAAGAACAAAGAAATTTTTTTAACTGTAAAACTTTTTCAACATCTTCATCATCAAAAGTGCTTAAATCTAGGAATGCGTTGCTTAGTTTTGACACCTACCTAGGCCTCGCTCCCTAGTAGGATATCACAACCAACGACCGGTGTTCTTAGTTTGAAAACCCACCCCGTTGCTAGCGTAGTGGGAAATCACATCAACACCTTCTTCCTAATATGGCTAAGGATAGGTTTCTTAGTTTGAACCCTCACCTAGACCTCGCTTCCTGGTGAGATATCACAACACACCAAATCCCTAGAAGTAAAGATGTCTAGTTTTTAGAATCCCCACTCGAGGTTAGCGAGTGGGGGATATCACGACACATCTTTTACTTGCTCCATATACTCAAATGTATGCTTCATTGGCATAATTTCAATATTCATGCATTTTTGCATTCATATTTCATTCATGCTTCTTTGGCATTTTAACTTTCAAATTACTAAGAACAGAAAAACTTCGCTTTAAAGAATCAAGTTACAAATTTGAAGCTTTTTCTAAAAACATCGATTGACTTAGTTGAATTGAAATGAGCACGTATGATTAGGTGGATTAGAAGCTAATGGGAGAAAAAGCCACAAGTTACTCATATAAGTTTTAGAAGAATCTTGCTCAGCACATAAACTTATATTTAACTCTATCACTTCTTGTTCTTCACAGACTATTAAAATTCAAACAATAGAATTCGTGAAAGCTTCCCTACAAGCCGGTAATTCTGAGAACTAGCTAGGGCTCAACACGCCCGATCGAGTCAAAAATTATTCTCATTCTACCCATTAGGAAAGTCGAAACTGTGACAAAAATTTGGTGGTAAAAACGGGATTACGTGATAACAACGGCTGCAGGCAAAATCAAATCGAAGATCCCCCCCATACTAGAACTAAACATCGTCCTCGATGTTTCAAAGGGGCTCTTACGCAAATCTAAGGCCATTTATGAAGTGTGCCAAAAGATAAAACGTTAGTCGATTAGATTTGGATACTGGATTCCCAAAATGAAGCTGAGGATGTGAAACTCTTGATAAAAATACAAGCACGAGAGCACGAGAGTCTTCACAATCCGGGCAATCCTGGACAATTAACAACACAAACACGAAACACGGGTAATGGAAGAGGCGAGCCTCCACACAACAAGAAAACACTTATTCATTTCTACATAATACTACGATAAGCATGGGGTGCCTCCCACGAAGCGCTTGTTTAAGGTCGCTATGCTTGACCCGTCCCCTGAATTTATTGGTCCATGGGGAACGTCTGGAGATCTGGGACTACCAATTGTGGTACGTCCCCTCCAAAGTAGTGCTTCAAACGGTGACCATTTACTTTGAAATTTGGCCCGGAGTTTTGGGATAACTCGACAGTGCCATATGGAAAAACTTGGGTTACAGTGAATGGTCCACTCCAGCGGGTCTTAAGCTTGCCTGAGAAAATCTTTAATCTAGAGTTAAAGAGGAGGACTCGATCACTGACGTTGAAAACGCGGTTTTTGATCTTGGAGTCATGGATTCTCTTTGTTTTCTCTTTATAGAT
>BQNB010005185.1:71036-103412 GCA_026074375.1 Tanacetum coccineum
CTATTTAAAGCCCTCTCTAAGTGTGGAGAGGGTGTTGCTTCTCATTTTTCTTTTATGAACAAGTAACCATTTTCTTTGTTTTTTACTTTCTCTCTCTAAAATCTATTTTTCTTATTTTTGTGTTTGAGGTGATGAAATGATATCCTAACATCAACATCTAGTACAAACTTACATTTCCTTAGGGGAAAGATAGTTTGGCATGTGGAACGTGTAGATCTTGAGTTAATGTGAACCTATAAATAAGCTATGTGACTTAAAAGATTTAAATTCCGGGATTTCAAATTATTAATCGCGCTACTACATCGTGTTTTTAGGGGCTTATACTAAAGTTTACATGGACTTAGGAGAATCAGTAACAAGAAGTAATGGATCTCATTTGTTAGATAATTCCATTTCACTTAAGTATAAGATGCAGTGCATCGTTGAATACTAAATTCAAGTGTGTCGTGATTTAGCTAAGTCTATGAATAATCTAGTATGACTAAATTACTAGTACGAGACTCACTTAGATTCATTAACAGGAAGACAATAATAAAAAAAATTAAGGAGTAAGGCTCAAAGATCATAGATAAAGGATTAGTCAAATAGATTAAAGTAGTGATTACTCCTAGAACTTTCTGATATGAGCCTAATCAATCGCCATAAATAAGAAGTAATGTCATAGACACATGCAAATCGGACGAGACGTTTCTATGAGATTGCCATTTAGCATATTATAAATCTGTGAATGAAGGACGTCTCATGATAAAAGGGTCCATAGCTGCTTACCATGAATGGAGACTGACATAAGTTAAACAACTATTATGAAAGCTATGATACTCCAGGGACTGTATCAAGTTTCACATGCATGTTACAGGGAAAATGTTAGGCGTGACCAAGGTCAAGAAGATATCACATGGATTAATAAGTTAATGGCATTTTCGGATCGTGGTGTACTATCCCAATGACCTGTGATGTTAGGTCATTTAGTTTTGTCTTTCACTGGGTTTTGGCTTAGTTTCTAGTTACTACGTAAAATTATAACGTTGTGTGCTAATGTTGGATTCAGTGGGCGGTAAGAATGAATGATTTAATGACCAAGAGGGAAATTTGCAACTACAAGTTAAAATAGGAATAAAGAGAATATTTTTTCAAGCCCCTTGTGGTGAGATGATTTGTGAGAGCATGATTATGCAAAATGTGTCTGAGAACACTATGGGAGACAAATCATTTTAGGTAACAAGAAAAGGATGAAAGTATTGCTAGATTAACATATTTATGTCTGATGCTTTCTGAAATATCACAAAGTGCAAAGGGATATATTCATATACCTAAACTTTGCTCAGGTGTTGCTGAAGTTTTTATAAATCACTACGTGGGTTTTGAATCGGTGTTCGTGAGCCGGGTACTTAAATGTTTTGCTAGTAACTGCTTCGTACCGTGAAAGTGGTTCTCGTTTTGTTGCTTTGAACAACTGGGAGTCTGAAAGGATTATGTACAAAGAACAACGTCTTTTACAACTAGCCTTGATGAAAATGTCAAAGGGTCATACTGATGCACACAAAACAAAACATGTAAATTGATAATGAGAAAAGAGTGACAAAATAAAATGAAAAGGAAAAGGAAATGAGAATACGCTAATATCCTCATAGAGGGGCAAAACGTCATTCGGCTATGTGGATTAAACGAATTAAAGAAAGAGATAATTCTATATTTAACCAATGAAAACATTAAAATTCCATATTTCCCGGAAACATAAGTTTTCAGTGCACATGTACAATGCATTTAAAGCATGTGTTGAGAAAAGATGGAATTTTGATATTTTGATTGTGTAAATATAAAATTGAAACAAAATACATGTCAATATAAACCAGGGGTGGCAATTCTCGATACGACACGTTAAACGACACGAACCCGACACGAAGTTAAACATGTTTGGGTTGAAGATAAATAGGTTTGGGTCAAAAACAGGTCAACCAGTCTAACCTGTTTAATAAACAGGTCATGTTCGGGTTGATTAAATATTAAACAGGTCAACACGTGAACCCGTTTTAGCATACATATATATATGCCTCTAAAAATGAAATATATAACTTGGATTTATGTTAGATTTGGATTAAATGTATTTTGAAATATACTTAATATGATGAATTACGATTATAACCCAGATATGATTGAAATGGTCGTAGAGTTATTTTGTATGTTATGTTTATCATTTTTTGAGATTCTTGTATCATTTTTGCATTTAAACTAGTTAAATCAACAAACCACTAACATTATCCACCGCTTGACCTTTTTACTTAAACATGTTAAACGGGTTACACGTGTTATGCGGGTCTAGGTTAGGGTTGAGTTTCTTGACACGATTAATAAATGAGTCATGTTTGGGTAGAGGTTATATTAATTCGCCAACTCGCGAGCCTGAACATGTCAACCCAAACATGACTTGATTGCTACCCCTAATATAAACTAGTTAAAACAATATATGGTATGTGATATGACAATATTAAAGGTAGATGATAAATAATAAGTTAATTTGATGAGTACATGTAAAAAAAATTCTTAAATTTCATAAAACTAGCTAGATAAAGGGTATTGATCAGTCTAATAGGTTTATTTGACTTTTTTTAAGATTCATTTGATTTGTAGAAAGATAAGGTTTCTCGAATACATTAATACTCGTTACTAAAGAGCAGTAGCTCTTGGGAGGAGTTGTGGGAAACGTGTATTTGGGGGAAAATATTAAAAAAAGAAGCTTTACATACCCCCAGTTTACTCCATATGTCTTTCCATCTCTCTTTAAAAAACATACCATCTCATCTCCATCTCTCTTGCTTTTTCTCTCTAAAAATTATTACTATTTTTCTCTCTGCATGGTGGTTTATCTGGCTTTGGTATGGTTATTTTGTTGGGTTGTTGTGGGTGACGATGATTTGTGTTCATCGGTGATTTGGTCGGGTTCCTAAGACCGAGTGACGATGGTTTGTGTTCATCGGTGGTTTGAGTACTGCTATTTAATAAAGAGTATTAATTATAATCCTTTGCAAATATAAAGGAATGTACAATTTTTTTTAAAATAATATCATATTACGTTTTGTTTTTATTTGGGGTTTTTTTTTTCGTGCATAGATTTTATTTGTTTTTATAAAGTTTAGGTCCATTTGTGGTTCATAAGTTATTGAATGGTTATATTTTTTCGGTTTTGTTAGAATTAAGGGGTAGTATTGTTGGAATTAAGGTGTTTAGGTTGAAAGTTATAGTTGTTTGTGGGATGCGTGTTGTGTTGTTGGATCATTGAGGGTGAAAGCGATCCGTATCTTAGCGGGGAATCACGAGTTTGTGTTTACAGCCATGGCAAGTTGATACCTCTTTATCCAACACGCATTTCAACACATAGTAGCCATGGGAATTTATGTGTGTTGCGTTGCTGCATCATTGAGGGTGAAAGTTATCCGTATCTTGGCGGGGCATTACGAGTTTGTGTTTGCAACCATGACGGGTTGATAGCTTTTTCTCCAGCACGTATTTTAACATGTGGTAGCCATGAAGCATGTGAGAGAAGCACCTAAGTGGGGGAGGGAGTCGTATGGTAAATATCGCTGGAAAAGAAGATGGTGTTGCTCTGCTCTCAGTGTATGCAAATAGCAACTGTGGTCCATCTTTATTAAACTTGGAAAGCTTGATAGGTTTGCAACCGTGGCGGTTTAGTCCTGTTTTTTTCCACTGGGATGTATGTGTAAGAATGTGTTTGCTTTGTTGAAAAGTATCAATGTCATCGGGCTTGCTTAAACTTTCGGCTTATGCTCCTCCGATGCCACCACTTCTTTTGTTTCCACTGTTCGTGGTGTGCGACGATCTTGACGTGTGCGTGAAGATGGTCATAGGCTCACAGGCTTACCATGTATGCTTTCCACATTCTATTCTAATACTCCATGTGCGTGGTATCCATTTTTATCATTACATATTCAATATCAAATTAATACTATATGTTGGGCGTATGCTGTAGGAAACGTGTATTTTAGGGATTAATATTAATATTAATACTCTTTACTTAAGACTAGTAGCTCTATGGACCAGGTTTGCTTATACTTTTAGCTTATCGTCTTCTGATGCCACAACTACTTTCGTTGCCGCTATTTACGGTGTGCGACGATAGTGACGCGTGTGTGAACTCGCATGCTACAAAATACCTTAATTGGGTTGCGTTATTTACCAACAAATTAATACATTTTACAAAAGAGCGCTACGTTTTTGAAAAACGTTCAAAGAAGTGCACGAGTTTCAATACTCAATATTTACTTTTTTGTCCCTCTCCCACTTTTATCCCATGGGTTATGTTGGCACTGTGAGTAATACATTTTACTAAATAGTGGTATGTTATTGAAAAATGTGCCAAGAATTTGTGTATTACGTATTTAGTTACGGGTTGTGGTACCACATGGTGATGAAGATACTATTCCTTATGTGCATTTACCATTCTGCACCTATAATTAGTTGCTCGGTCATGATGGGTAAAAGCGACTTGTATTTTGGCGGGGAATCACGACATCGTGTTTGCAGCTATAGCATGTCGATTACCTGTTTGTCTGATTTCGCACTCGTATTTGTAAGCGATTGTGTTGCCCTTTATGATTTGTGCCAATTCTTGAGCAGCTTATGAGCGTCTAAAGCATCAGATTGGATGATGTACGCGCATATATGCTGCTCAAGAATAAGAGTGTGCATAAGCGGTTTGCATGCTAATTGTGACAGTAGGTAAAAACAGGCCGTGTAATTTTGTCACGTCCCCTTAACGATTTTAAAATGTCGTGATGGTTAAATTTGACCATGTCTAAACGGGTTCACACAAAATTCGAGTTTGTGGCGAGGCGAGCTTACTAAGTTTGCAGTGTCTGCTTTTTTTAGTTGCTTCCTTACCTGAATCTCATATCACCAAAGTGGAGTGGGAAGTGGTATGGTAAAAATTGCCGGAATGGAAGTGTGAGAGGTATAAAAAATAGTAAATATGGCATCTTGACAAGGCGAACTTGATAAGTTTGCAGCTAGGGCGGCCATATTCCCTTGGTTCGCTAAAAATGTGTAAAGAAGTACATGAATCTCAATACTAGATATATACGTTGGCTTGTGTTAAAATGTGTTTTTTTAATGAGAATAAATGTGCCTTTTTGTTTTTTTATAAGACCGTAATCATAATGATTCTGAAAGGCTGTGATGATAAAGTCTGAATATGTCTAAACGAGTGACGTTAAAGTTTGGGTTACGTGCATCTTGGCGGGGCAAGCTTGCTAATTTGCAGCCATGGTGGTCGTATCTTCATTTCCCGATTGCTTACTTATTTGAGCCTCATAATATTAGAGTAAATTAATCTTATGTTCTAAAAGGTTGCCATAATTATTTCTATCTCACAACCATCTTCTCTTCAAACGATATTTATCATACCACTTTAACTTCCACTTGGATGCTTCTCTTACAGATTTCATGGTTACCACGCATTAAACAACAAGTTCCCACTTTTAATTAGATTATATATAGTGCTAGTTTTAGTATGATTTATGTGTTTTGCACCTCGCTTGAAAAATCATGCCAGATTGGTAAGCATGTATTTGATCATGTGTTTACATTTGTTATTTAGTGTTACAATCAGTTGGATAAGTAACTATATATATAGGCTCTAATGAGTATGTTAATAAGGTTGCCTCATTCATCACCAAATACTCTAGGTAGTTATTCGAGATTTTAGAAAATGATAAATTGCGTTGCTTTCGTTATTCTCGAATAACTGCCTAGAGTGTTTAGATTCGACGTGGCAACCATATCCTGATTTCATATTTGATCCATATACTATCGCTTTTTACGCAAATATGATTTTGCAGCTACAATAAGCTACTGGAACGTGCTGGGTGAAAGGCATTCGTATCTTGGGGGCAGCATGACGTCGTGCTTACAGCCATGGCGGATTGGATTTTGCAGCCACGGTGTGGCAAATTAGTCTACTTGCAGGCATGTACTGCATCTTACAGAGGATTTTTCTTATTGAGAAACATTGGGTGTGCATTGATTATTTTGAAAATACAATAACTCATCTGATCATAAAGGGTGAAAGCTACCCGTGACTTGGCGGGGCATCATGAATTTGTGTTTGCAGCCATGGCGGGTCAGAAAGTCAAAGAGGTATAAAAGAAAGTAAATATCAAGTATTGAGAGTCGTGTACTTCTTTACACGTTTTCCAATATCATATTGCTCTTTAGTAAAATGTATTAATATATTAATAACTGATGTGTTGTTCGGTGTTTGTTTCCAATAAAGGATACATTATACAGTTGTGAAATATTTGCTGTTAATCATAGCGGTTGATCTGTCGTTTCACTGTCACGCGTGCCGACATTAAGAAGATGCCCTCTAATTAGGCACACGTGAGAGTGACAAAACCCTTATCATGTAGTTGGCTGTTACACTACATTCACTGATCATTGTTCACATTTTATGTCTCACCAATTGCATGTTATCTTGATGAGGCGATGATGAATATAAGCGATTTTAATAAAAAGCATGAAAGTCTATTACTTGGCGAGGTAGCCTATTAGGTATGCAGCCATGATTGACATATTTTTTTCAAAACCTTAAGCTCTGCTCTGATCCAATTTACCTTACTGCCTATCAATTGCTAGAGCATGTTAGGTACCACCCAACCGTACCTTGGCGTGGCATCATTATATTGTGTTTGCAGCCACGACAGGTAGAATACCCTTTTATTTGGTTCCAACATGACAACTGTGGGCTTGACTTTGTTTACCTCTTGGGAATATGCTGTGGGAAACGCGTATTTTGGAGATTAGTATTACAAAACAAGCTTAGTTATCCGTCTCTATTGACCACCCCTGCGTCTATGTCAGAAGTCAACAACAACGATTTAAAGATTGAAATTATATCTCTTTGGGTGTTGACTGTTGACTTAGACGCATGAATAATCTTTCGAGTGTGATAGGGGTTTTAGCACTATCACGCGTGCTTAAATATAGAAAATGGCTTCTAATTTGGCATACGTGATAATGACAAAACCCTTAGCGTATATTCGGATGCTATACTACGCTTGGTAACCATACCTTGATAAGGCAATGGTGAATATGAGCAGTCTGAATAAAACATGCAAAAGCCCGTAACTTAGCTAGGCAACCTATTAGGTGTGCAGCCATGACAGACTTACAAACGCTCTTATCTGAGCCAATAGATTATTTCTTAAGAAATTCTTTTACTCATAGTTATTCGATAATGACGCGACAGTGACGATAACAGCCATAAACGAATTTGCGTTTCGATATGTTGTGTTTGTGTTGCACCGAGAACGAACAGAAGACACCGTGCCACTAAATAGTAGCGTCATCTCTTCTTCCAATTTCTATTTATACACCAATTCTGCGTATCAATACAAAAATACGCTTATGACTGTTACCACCACTGTCGCCTCATATCGCGATACACACCGGCCTGCTGCCTTTCAAGCCGTGTTTTGGATATCTGAGACAAACGATCTTTCAAGACCCAAAACAGTTAGGTAAATTTTTTTGCCTAATCTTAATCATGGTCGAACTTCTGCTTGCGGGCATCGATATTTTCCCGTCCCTTTTACGATATACAAAGTAAGGCAATGATGATAGCTATTTGCAAATCTGAGCCATATATCTAATTGAAAAAAACTTTTATATTTTCTCGATACGTTGGTTTTTGAACTGATTATGTGATTACCTATATGAACATGGCGAGAATGTCATATGTGTTCTATCACATTCAATCTTACAAAAGACCTTGATCATCGGTAGAATGCGTTTTAACAACAAAGGATGTGAAACCGAAGAGAATGACGTGACAAGTAATTCGATGCGAACTATTTTCTCACTACAACCTCTTCGATTTCTCATCTTTCATTGTGGACGCCCATCCTATTACTAATCGATGCCTTTTGTGGAATTGAAAATGAAAAGGCGTGAACCGGAAACATGAAACTCCCTCCCCTAAAGTGGCTTATTGGGTGCATTTAATTTCTACAAGAAAATTACTGTAGCAGTGAACAGCTCACTTACAATTTGGACTTGACTAGAATAGATTACTGCGTTTCGTTTATCCGCAAGCGTTAATACGATTATCATGTACAAGGACGTACGTAAACACCTCGCCACGAAGCGCGGTCTGCAAACCTTGTTGTCCACTGGCTATTTTGAAACATCTAACGTTTATGGAGAGCTATACTCAGTCGGTTAAAGTTATAAATCAGTACATCACTCAAGTTTAAGCTATATGGATGTTATTATTCTACGTAACGATCATGCCAAACTTTTATAGAAAAACCAGTGCATTCTAGAATAGAAGCCACGACTATTATAATTATGGTTGAACGAACAAATATAATATAATGTGAACGCATATGCAATTTATCTATCTAGTTGTTTGTAGTCCCACGAAGAGAGTGTCGGTGAGTTGCAAGTACGTTGTATGTCCCCGCGTGTTCTTATCACCACATAAACAAATTTAACATTAATTTTTTCCCCTTAATAAAAGGAAAGAGACACATAACGAATCCGATACCAATTTTCACTAACAATTCCTTTTTAGTAAATTACAATAAAGGCCATTAACGCCGTAACTATAATTTTCACTTTCAATTTTCGGACCGTATTCTCCCTCCTGTTTTATGTTTTGGGGTGTTTGGGTTATGTTAAGCTATTACACTCATATTTTGGAGCTTAAACTTTACCGTTTTGCAGAACCGGTCTGTCAATTTTGGTGATCGTGTGAAAAAAATTCTAAAGTAGGTCTCTTAATCACGTAATGATATATGTAAAAAAAAACCACGTTAATATAGCAAAAATCATTACAAGTAAATCGGAAAAGCATTAACAAATTAAAAGCTAACAACGTTTCTATTTGCATAAACAAATAGTAAACAACTCCGAAGGGTTTTCTTAATTGAAATAGTATTTCAACCAACAACTTACATAACTCACTAAGCACAATAAAGAAAAAGAAAAAGAAAATCTGAAAACTGGTAAAGAGTAATTCAATGTATAGTATGTTATTTTAGAGTTGGGGTATTATATCTCATTTTAGCCAAAAGAGTACGAGACAGTTAAAAAGGTAAACGAGCATAATCACGTAACCCCTTCCTTAAGCTTCCTAGGTTACCTTTTTGTCTCCTTTTCACTCTCCAATTTTGATTCTATTGGATCTTATTAGCTTTAAAAATTAGTTAACCAAATGCATGTTTATAAATGAGTAATGACCAAACCTTACAAATTTTGAGGTCAAAATAAAATAAAGACGTATATTATAGATCGAAATAACAATGTAATCACACCTTTGGATGCTAGTCGACAGAAAATTGTACAAAACGATGATTAATTATATGACGAAAGGTTATTGTATTATTAGCTTAGAGTTATTCTCCATTATCTATCATATCAACCATTGTCGTCTTATTTTAGTGTCGTTTAAACTTTGTTAGAATATGTAGGTATCAAAAAAGTGATGGTCCTTTGAAAATTATGATAATGATAACTTGATTATCTGTCTGTAACGTTATAACTTTATATCATTATTTCTTTTACACTGTTTTCATCTAAATGATTTCAACTTATGTTCTCACAATCTCACCGTTTATTTGTTCATCTATTGCCATATCACATGTGAACTTTGTGTAATTGATTAACAAGAGTCTGAATAGCAAAATGCGTCTTTGTGGTTTCGTCAAATCGCGTTACACTTCTCGTAGAAATATTGATGTGCCATTATAGTCCTTCTTCGTATGAGTACATATCAAGCTTCGAAAATGGAGACATATTCCTTGGCAATGACGGTAATTGCACACTAAAGCTACCAATAAGCCCTATGTCTGTATTTTCGAAAATGTAAAGACTGCATATACAATTTGATTAACAAATATAGACGGCTTTTGCAGTTTACTCTTGATTTTATTAACACGAGTAATAATTTTATTTCCAAACAATAGAAGCTATTAAGCAAAATTCATAACAACCGGAGTAATAATTTTCATATAAGTTCCCATTTACCCGGATTCAACCCTCAAATTATTCAAGAAAAAAAATATAGAAATACAGATAGTTTAATTGATTTCTTAAAGTCATTCCCACCTGTAAAAACGAGTGAAAAGCATGTCGTAATTTATAAAAGCAAGTGGACACCAAAACACAACACTTCACTGACCCCACCACCCTCAACTCATTTCCTTTATATCCGACCCTTCATACAACTCTTCATTTCAGGGCTCTAATTATCACCCACAAAAACACACATTGTTTGATAATTTTCTTAGACCTCAATTCATATACTATTTATTACCAATGAAAATGGCATCACCGCCAGACACTAGCAAAACCACTAAACTCGAAAGATACAATAGTTATATTCGAAAAGTTAACAGTACTAAGCTATTAGCAGCGTCTTCGAAACTATTGTTTCGTGTTACGCTGCTAGTAGCGTTGATATTGATTTTTTTCTTCGCGTTTAATTATCCGCCACTTTCGGATAATTCTCCCACGCCAAATGGTCACAAAGTACACACAACGTCTCATTTGTTATCTTCCGCGTTTTACGGAAGTGGGGCCAGTTGGGAGAAAGAAGTGAGGCGTTCTTCAACGCCTCGACGCGCTAATGGGTTTTCGGTACTTGTTACTGGTGCGGGTGGATTCGTTGGGACCCACTGCTCACTCGCGTTAAAAAAACGCGGTGACGGGGTCCTTGGTTTGGATAATTTCAATTCGTACTACGACCCGTCTTTGAAACGGGCTAGGCAAAAGGTTTTGAAGCAGCACGAGATTTTTATTGTCGAAGGGGACTTGAATGATGGCGAATTATTAGCTAAGCTTTTCGACATTGTGCCGTTTACTCATATACTTCATTTGGCTGCACAAGCTGGTGTGCGTTACGCTATGGAAAATCCTCAGTCTTATGTGAGTTCCAATATTGCTGGATATGTTAATTTGCTCGAAATCGCCAAAAATGCTGATCCACAACCCGCGATTGTTTGGGCTTCTTCTAGCTCGGTGTACGGGTTAAACACTGAAAACCCGTTTTCAGAGTCTCACCGTACAGATCAACCCGCCAGCCTTTATGCAGCTACAAAAAAGGCTGGCGAAGAGATTGCACATACGTACAATCATATCTATGGTCTGTCCATCACGGGCCTGCGGTTTTTCACTGTTTATGGCCCGTGGGGCAGACCAGATATGGCTTACTTTTTCTTTACTAAAGATATATTGCAAGGAAAACCAATCAATGTTTACCAGACGCATGACAACAAAGAAGTGGCGCGTGACTTTACGTTCATTGACGATGTGGTAAAAGGGTGTTTAGGGGCACTTGATACCGCGGAGAAGAGTACAGGAAAAGGTGGTAAAAAAAGGGGTCCAGCACAGTTAAGAATATACAACTTGGGGAACACGTCACCCGTGACAGTAGGGAAATTGGTGTCAATATTGGAAAGTTTGTTAAATGTTAAGGCTAAGAAGCATGTGATTAAGATGCCGCGAAACGGTGACGTTCCTTACACTCATGCTAATGTGAGCCTGGCATATAAAGATTTCGGGTATAAACCAACTACTGATTTGTCGACTGGGTTGAGGAAGTTCGTTAAGTGGTATGTTAGTTATTACGGAATTCAACCCAGGGTAAAAGGGTCAAATGATTCTTCTTGATTTATTGTTTGATGATGACTTGATCTTCATCTTTCATAACCTTTTTATGTTTTATGTTTTTTTTTCTTCATTTTTGGCCCCTTTTTAAAGTATAATCGTCGTGGATGATGCCATTGTATCAAGGAGATCGTCGTTGGGTGCTCGTGTAGGATCAAGAAGACGGCCTCTCGAGGTACAAGTGCAGCGAAAAATGAATTCCGATATTGTTGTATCATAGTTTATAGTGTTTGGTATAATTTATGTATACGTACATCATATCATAAAATGGAAGCAAATTGGAGTGGAGGTGGGGAAGTGTAGATTTGAGAAATGGAAGGGTCCAATTTGTAATAATTTATTGTTAGATGTAAATTTGGACATAATTGATTTTGTACCCAAAAAGTACAGGGTGGAGATCAAGTTATTGGATTTTGAAATTAAAGAAGAATTTGGCATCAAAGTTTCTTTTCTTTGAGTAAAATTAATGTTTGGTTTTGTATTCATATTAAAGTTAGTTAATACATAATTGCTTTTTGATGATTGCATTTGCATATGGCTTTAGGGGAATAGTAGATGCCTTCAATGATTGAAGAGGGACTGAGGTGTCACAAAAGAATATTTATGTGGCCAATTTAGTTGAAAAATATAAAAAATTTGTTCCTTTGTTAAAGTGTAATTTACGGATGGCAATGTTTTGTGTCGGTGGACAAAAAGAGGATGGCAATATACAACCCTTTTGAACTTTCATATGTAGACAAAAGTTCAATATAGACCCAACATTTGTCATAGACCCAATGAACCAATTATAGCCACTCATTTTTTCATAAAAATAAAAAAACTCACTTTCCACCTCTTTTTTAAAAATTAAATATCTCATACACCGTTAATCGTTACGCAAAACAAAACATACCATCGCGACGAGAATTAAATTATCTTTTTATAGAGGGGCGACACTATGTACTTTCGACGAACTTTTTTTTATGATTTTATAAAGTAATATACGATTTTATAAAATCATATATGATTTTATGATTTATGAAATCATATATGATTTTATGAAATCATATATGATCCGTTATACGAATCATATATGATTCGTTATACGAATCACATATGATTTTCGCAATTCGTGACTGAAAAAAAATCGAAAAAAGTTTCTCGAAAGTATATCGTGTCACCCGTCTACTGAAAGATAAAAAAATACTCGTCGCGATGGTGTATTTTTTGTCGTGTGACTATTTACCGTTTGTAAGATATTTTATTTAAAAAAAAGGTGAAAAATGAGTTTTTTTTATTTTTGATAAAAAATGAGTGGCTATGATTGGTTCATTGGGTCTATGACAAATGTTGGGTCTATATTGATCTTAACTCTCATATGTACTATGTTTCACTTTTGGCTGCTCTTACTTTGATGATAATAATGTCATTGTTGTACTAACATTGTTGTATAAGGTAAGTGGTTTGTTATCGGGTTGGGTTGTCGGGTTGTTCGGGTTGAATCGAGTTTTTTTATTACGAAAAGTGATCCATAACCTGGCTCCAATGTAATCGGGTGTTTAAGTAATATCCCGTATCGGATAGGATAAGCTGAATCCAAGCCAATCACGACGAGAATTCCATGCGTATCTGTGGATAAGAAAGAAAGACGCGTTAGCCTCGCCCCGGGGGTGATCCCAGGACCAAGCTCAGGCGTGAGAGTAAGTATGTGTTGGAGCCGGATGGGCGTAAAATAGTATGTGTGTGTAAATGTAATAATGCTGCTTGAATAGCAATAAATGATAGGGTATTTATACTACCTGAATCACTGTAGCGGCACATTGTTCCTGACACTTAGGAATTGGAGAAACCCAGCTAAACCTAGCTTTATGTCAGGCGGCGAGGTTGCGTGGAAGACATGGTCCCGTAAATCCTGGGATGGTGACATTCATATGAGTGTTTGATATTAATCGCTAGTCCGAAGTATTGTCTTAGTTCCTTGAACTTAGTGTTTTGTCATTTCTCTAGTCTTCTCGTATAAGCTCTTCTGGCATGATTGCGTTCCCTTCGGATTATGATCCTCCCGGATATATACGCGGACATGTCCCCCCCAGTATCGTGTTATCAGTTGTAAATTGATGAAACGATACTTTAAATATTATACGTTTCTTTTTTTTCGGAGATGCGACAAAATCCATAATTATAGTAGGTTAAAATTAATAATTATTGGAGAGATCTGAAAGGATATGATCGTACACGTGTCCTTTGCTTTCCAACCAACAGCGAAGATCCCACCACGTGGGAGGTCTGACATGACACGACGTTTCTTGTCCCATTCCGCCTCTATAAATAGCGAACCCCTCGCCTTTTTACTGCGTGTTTTACTTCTTCCCCCGAACGTCCGTCCAAGATTCTTGACTTCATCTCAGGTATATATTCCATCCTTTAACTTTTAATATCACACGTCCCCTTCGGTATCTTTGACCATGTCTGAGGAAGACCAAAATGTTGACGTTGGGGCATGACCCAAGTTTGACATGTCGTTATACACGTCCGAGATGACCGCCAAGGATGTTAAGTTGTTAGCCCTCCGACACGGCATCCCCTAAGATTTACATCTCGTTGCTCTAACCAGGGAATGGACCATGGATAAACTGCCAAAAGATATGATAGGACTGTATGAACAGTACTTCGAGTTCTCGGGGATAAGGGTGCATTTTTCTGCCTTCCTACTGGCCGTTATCAAGCATTTTCGCGTACATATTTCCCAGCTTGTGCCTTTAGGGTTGAACCGATTGACTATGTTTGAGTTGTACTGTCGAAGTCTAGGTATTGTCCCCTCCGTGAACTTGTTTCGCGTTTTTTATAAGATTAGCAAACATGGACATTGTTTCTCTTTCGAGAAAAGGGCTGGTAAGGGTGTCGGAGGTCAAATTTTCTGAGAGACCTTTTTCGGATTAAAAGGATGGAAAATGAGGTTTTTCTTTTTGGATAGGAGAGCTATACCGGATGAGATGGCCTGGAGACACCATGATTCTGACGTTAATGACTTCGTTCCCGAAGATGGCTTCAACGCCACGGATGTGCAAATATTAACCGAGTAGGTCGTTGACCTTCGGCGAGTGCCTTCCGGGCTTCTTTTTCTAGGAGGGCTAGCTACTACATGGGATTTCCCTGGTCTTCGTCCCGTTTTCAAAGATACCAAGGGGAATGGTAATACTTTGTTATTTTGTCCTTATGTGTGAGGTTGCCTCGGCATATTTTGACATCTATCTTTTCTTTTACAGTGGTCACCATGTCTAAATACCTTTGTTTTCCCTTAATCATTTACATAAACTTTTTCTAATCAAATGATTTTAAGTAAACACATGATTAATTATAAGCTAGTTATATTAATCATGTAAGACAAAATAGGATTAGCCATAAGTGGAAACAATCTTTCTAAATCTTTTCAAATCTAGAAAATCTTTTCTTATTTATGTTAAGAAATATTTTCCTTCTAGAAGAATAAAATAAATCAGATTTTTAAGTACATAAGAATATATTTTTAAGATTTGGGGTTAATCACAAAAGGACAAAATATGTCCCAGCTGCACCGCATGGATCCAGTAAAACCAAAGGACGGATCCAGGTGTTGGTGGATCCGTAGACACGTGAGACTAGCCGTTTGGACCAGATTTGAATTTCAAATGTTGGCTATAAATACCAACCTTATGTCTTCATTTTAGACAACTCTTTCTAATAATTTTCTTTCTAACTTTTTCATTTTTATACTTTTTTTGATCATTATACTTGTTTCATAATCGATTACAAGTGATCAACACATTTCACTCTTTAGTGAAGAACACTAACGAAGACGTGAAGCTTCAAGTATTATTAGTCTGGTTGTGTCATCACGATTGTGATAATCATTTATCTTGTATCTCTTGTGTTGTGTGTAGTGTGTATCATAAGCGTATGATAGGTTAGTATTTAGGTCATAAACTACATAGTATGTTAGATTGGTTCTATCTCGAAGTAGAACTCGGTATTTAGCTTAGTACAGGATAAAGTGTAAGCAACGTGTACGATTTTCTTCACCTAAAGGGAGCTTGTTGACATAGTAAAGAAAACTCTCAAGTTGGGTACTTGAGGAGTAGAGTAGGGCGAAGAGGAGCTTCGTATTTGAACCACTATAAATCATTGTGTTATCGGTTTGATCTTTCTTATCTTTACTTGTTTATACTTTGTATTTACTTATTTGTTTATTACTTCGCTATCATATACACTTGTGTATATCTCTTAAATTAACATAAGTCGACAATCTAAGTTTTATTTTTAAACCGGTAAAAACTATTCAAAAACCCTTCTAGTTTCCACACACCGCACGACCGGGCAGAAAATCAGCCAACTCAGTTTGCATCAAAGGCGATGACCCTGTCAAATCCACACACACATCAAGCCATCCGTCCCATGAGTAGAGTAACATATCCGTTGGACGTAAGGGTTTGTCACGCCTTCACCAAGATCGATATCAACTACTTTACTGGCCAAAATGCCCGACCAAAAACAAATATCGACAAGGGTATCGCCTACAACTTTATGCCGATGTTTAATACCAATAATATCGGCACATGTTACAAAATTGTCTCCATAAATAACTCCCGTAAAGACCCTGGAGCAAGCTGAGCACAGTTTCAGAAAAGAAAATAGAGGAACAACTAACCGATAGCATAACACACAACGGTAGGTCTTACCGTTCATAGTTTGTCCCAAACCAGAAATCAGAACCAACCTAAGCCAGTCAGAATTGTGATCCTCCATATGAGATTGCCACAAAGCCATATGTCGAGGAGATAAAGAAAAAGTAGATTCTGCAGTTTAAGTAACACGTGCGAAATATATATCTGCCAGTTTTTACATGAGTTTGTGGGCAACATATCCGCTGGACGTAAGGGTTTGTCAACCCCCTCCCCCTCCAATATAGCCCGATGTTAACTTCCTTACCAACTAAAATCTCCAACCGATAACAGATGTCGACAGAGGTGTCACACACAAAATTATGACGATGTTTATTATCAATAATACCAACACACAATAAACATTTTGACGATAATTATTATTACTATTATTTTATTTTTTATTATTATTTTATTATTACTATTTCATCATTTATTATTATTATTTTCTTTTTTAAGAAAAACTTATTATTATTATTTTTTTATTATTAATAAATCACTTTATTAAGAAACTTAAAATTTACAATAAATTATTTATTATTATTATTATTATTAGATGAATGTACTTTCGAAAACAATTTTGGAGTCAAACTCATCACTATGCCAAATTAATCAACCGAATCAAAATTGTGAATAGTCAATGAGATATTGTTATGGTGGATCATAGTAGAATTTTTTATACAATAAATCGTGAATATATTAAATTTTAAAGACAACAACAATTTTTTTTAACAAAAACAAAAACTAATATATCTAGTTTTTTATACAATAAATTACATACTAAAAAAACAAAAAAAAAAAAAAAATTAAAAAAAAAAAAAAAAAAAAAAATAAAAAAAAAAAAAAAAAAAAAATAAAAACAACACAACAACACAAAAAAAAAAAAAAAACAACAAAAAAACAAAACACACAAAAAACACAAAAAAAAAAAATGGATTTTCAAAAAAAAAAAAAACAAAAAAAAAAAAAACACCACAACAAACAAAAAACAACATACACCAACCCCCCCCCCCCAACACCACACAACACAAAAAACAACCAAACACAAAACAAAAACACAAACCCAAACAAAAAACCCAAAAAAAACAAAAAACAAAAACAAAAAAAAAAAAAAAAAAAACAACAAAACCAAACACAAACCCCAAAAAAAAAAAAAAACAAAAACAACAACAAAAAACAAAAACCCAAACAACCCCACCACCACCACAAACCAAACAACAAAACACAAAAAAAAAAAAAAAAAAAAAAAAAAAAAAAAAAAAAAAAAAAAAAAAAAAAAAAAAAAAAAAAAAAAAAAAAAAAAAAAAAAAAAAAAAAAATAAAAAAAAAAAAAAAAAAAAAAAAACAGTAAAAAACACACAACCCCCCACCAAAACAAAAAAAAAAAAAAATAAAAAAAAAAAAAAAAAAAAAAAAAAAAAAAAAAAAAAAAAAACACACAAAAAAAAAAAAAAAAAAAAAAAAAAAAAAAAAAAAAAAAAAAAAAAAAAAAAAAAAAAATAGTAAAAAAAAAAAAAAAAAAAAATAAAAAAAAAAAAAAAAAAAAAAAAAAAAAAAAAAAAAATAAAAAAAAAAAAAAAAAAAAAAACAAAAAAAAAAAAAAAAAAAAAAAAAAAAAAAAAAAAAAAAAAAAAAAAAAAAAAAAAAAAAAAAAAAAAAAAAAAAAAAAAAAAAAAAAAAAAAAAAAAAAAAAAAAAAAAAAAAAAAAAACAAAAAAAAAAAAAAAAAAAAAAAAGGGTTTGTAACCCCCTCCCTCCAATTAGCCGGATGTTACTTCCTTCACCAATAAATCTTCAAACGATAACAAGATGTCGACCAGATGTGTCACACAAAAAATTATGAGATGTTTAATATCAATAATGACCAACACACATTAAACACTTTGTCGATAATTATTTTCTATTATTTTATTTTTTTATTATTACTTTTATTTTATTACTATTTCTATCATTTATGATTATTAATTTTCTTTTTTAAGAAAAAATTATTATTCATTTATTTTTTTTATTCATTAATAATCACATTATTAAGACTTAATAAATTTACTAATATATTATTTAATTAATATTATTTGATTATAGAGGAATGTACTTTCGAAAACCTTTTGGCAGTTCAAACTCATCACTATGCCAAATTATCAACCGAATCAAATTGTGCGCAATAGCAATGAGATTTTCCCTATTGGTGGATCATAGTTCGACTCTTGTTTATTCAATAAATCGTGCAACGATATCTTAAATTTGAAATGTAAAAAGTCAACAAAGCCAAAGATCAAAAGACAACACGTTTTTATGAAGATTATAAACGGGAATGTTGAAGAAAAATCGTTGCAAAAGTAGATAGTTAAATTAGCATTTATTTATAAATTTTTTTTCATAAATAGAAGTATTCAACGATTTCCTAATTTGATTCATCCCGCGTTCTGATTTTAGAAAACTAACATATTATGCGTGTGTTATTTTAGCTAAGATCTGTAACTTTGGAAGTGTTTAAACTGATCATCTATATTTTATGTATTATACATTTTTTAATTTCCTTGTGTTTTTAATATAGCATGTTTTGGAAAATTTGTATTACTTTTATATATAATTTTTTATTTAAAGGAGACCACAATATAATAATCATGAGCAATTTTGATATATAACCTTCTTGTCCTTAATGCAATTTTTGTGTGTACTATTTAATTAAGACCTTTGAATGGATTCAGAATATCATAACTGAATGAGATAAATTTTAGTTAATTCCAATTATTTTTATGTTGTAGTATAGGTTATAGAACTTAATAATATCGATAGAACTAGAATATTACAAGTTTTACGCAAATTTAATTGTTGGTTTTAATATTAACATGTTCTATAAAGATTGTTAATACTTCTTTTAGTTTGTTTATGTTGTTACTTTTAACTTCGGTAGCACAATCCATATAACAAGATAACAGAAGACCAGAAGTTTTGAAAGATGCTAAATTATCATTTACCATATTTTCAATCAAATAAGGGTCCTCCTAGAAAAAAAATCAGCATCCCAAACATGTTCCATCAATAAAATCTTAACGTACTCGAGAGGCTAAGCAGGCAGTTTCGAAAACTTAACAAACTGTCCCATTTCCTACTAAAACATTAAAAGCATATGAACACACAATATATATATATAGGGTGAGGTTCTTTTCAGAACCAAACGAATGTACAGAACTGCGAGAACCATCATCAACCAATCATATTTTTTCAAATATTTATTTTTATTCTTTAATTCAAAAGGGCATAATTGTAAAGTTACATTTTTTTCTTCTTTTTGAATTTTTTAAATAAAAAACGTTTTTTTTATTTCCTAAATTTTAGGAGTAATATATTTTTAACTATATCATGTTTTCATAAGGTAATGTGCATATGTGTTTTTTTAGATAATATAAATTTATATGTGTTTTTAGTTTTTAATTGCTTAAACCTCTATTGTGTTTTGCTCATAAATGCATGAAATGACAAAAAAAAGTAGTTTACATATATTGTATACAATTCAAAACAAAAACATTACACACACAATTAACGATCATGTCATATACAATTCAAATACAAATATCTAAAAGTAAAGAATAAATGAAAGTTTCGTTGATGTATAAACGTGTCTACTAATCTTTAACACGACCAGATTTGGTGTTGTCGTATATGCACATGTATTTTCCCTCATTAGGCAATCTCGATTGCTTTGTATGTATATGTGCATTTGAGTTTATCCATATGCCTTTAAGTATACCCACTCAAATTACTTCGTGTGCACTTGTAGCTACTGCATGTACTTGTGTCTTTACTCTTTATCATAACTATCTACCCGCTAGAAAGTATGTACAAAACACATGTGCACTCTTCATATTACTCATCATACCTGTAACAAAAAAACAATTAATAAACAAATTATTTAATCATAACAAATAACAAATCACGTATGCACAAGTTAAAAATACATGTGCATTTGAGTTCATCCATATGCTCTTATACATATGTAATCGAGTTAGTTCATGTGCACTTAGTATCTCCTGCATGCACTTGTGTCTTTACTATTTATATATTTATTATAACTATATTTTTGCAAGATAGTATGTATAAAACACATGTGCACTCTTTATATTTATCATCATCCTCATATAATAAACATGTTGAACACCTGATAAAACCAGTTTGTTACGTAATCTTAGTGTCGTAATTTTAGTCTAAAAAAAATACAGTAGCCATAAAAGATATCCATATTCAATTTCATTTTCAAAAAAAATGCAAATAGATTTAAACATTTAAGCTAATAAAAATTCATTGAATAAATATGTGTTCACTTACTTTTCTTGTGATTTCTCAAGACAATATAAAGTTACATCTGTGATCACATGACTAATTAAAACATGAAAAGATGATAACAAGTCAACAATATCAGGTGCTTTGATATTATAAAAGACTATTAAAGATCTCATACAAAGAATAGGGCAGTCACAAAAATATGAACAAGTTCTTCCATTCTTCTCAAACAAAATTTTCGAAAAGCCAACATCGATCTATTTTTATGACAACAAGTAGCAAGAACATAAATATATTGAACAAGATTGAAAGATCTACAAATGCCTATCATCGATCTTTCAAAATAAACAAAGATTTAAATCAGATTCTTAGTTTCGAAATGAGTATGAAATAAACCTACCTTCGATATTCATTAAGACCTTGTGTTTCACGAATAGAAACCTCACAAGACGGGTCCTCTTAGGCTTCTTTGGCGACATGATGTTAAAAAACATGATAGTGAAGACATGGTGATCTTAATATTTCCGGCGACCAAGAGTTGAGAGACATAAATATTTATGGTTTTGTGACGGCGGTAAGGAATGATATAGAGAAGAGACTATTTTTTTAGGTTTCTGTATTGTGTTTTTAAGTTTATGTGTAACCATCAGATCCTTAAAATTAGGATGGTTATTATTGATTTGCTCCTATTAAAAGATTTATTAATCGTGATCAGTTTTTTAATTGCGAATTCCCATCATTGCCCCTTACCTAATTACAATATATCATAGGAAGTTGAAATTAATTACAAGCATGCCACTTTCAATCTCATCCGTTGATTGGTTTAATCAATGGATGATATTGGTTCTCGCAGTTCTGTACATTTATTTGGTTCTGAAAAGAACCTCACACTATATATATATATATATTATGTTTTTAATCAGGTATGTCAAACAATCTTTAAAACATCATTAGAAGAAAAAATTGCAAAACCCATTCGATTAAAAAAGTACGAATTTTGTTATCATGCTTTAACTTTCTTCCTGTATGTAATCTCGAACGATGATGATGTAATAGACGGTGCTGAATCAAGCGGCGGCGGTGGTGGTGACAAACACTATGCTGAAACATTACAAACGACCCGCTGTAAGTCTAATTTCATATTTTTCTGCTTTTCATTTGACTGTCAGATGTTTTTTTTATATTCAAAATATAGGTAGAAGGGCAATAAAGGAATTTCGTTTTACACAATTTTTTATAACTGTCCATCTAACTAGGGATGATTCGGTCAAATAAAGAAATAAATTAACCCTTCCATCTATATTTCATCAGATCCATAAAAATAGTATCTCTTTCTCTCTCTCAAAAACCTAGCCACCATCTCTATTCATCATTAGAGATTTGGTCGTGGGTAGTTTATCTCACCGAAATATAAGGGTAATTTGTTTCGCATATAACCAAGGATTCATTCTGGATTCACACATTAATAGTAAGGTAAGTATACCCTAAACTACGTGGGCAAAATAACTTTGTCAAGAGGCGACAGTGGTGACGGGAAGGGATAAACAAGTCCAATTGGTAGAATTGTCTACTAATTATGATTTTGTTCAAGGTAATTCTCATCAGAGATTCTTTTGCATTAAATTAGCATTAAGAATCATACGTAGTTAGTGATCATCAAATGATCACCACATCTGACAAAAACTAAAGTTATCCATCTATCTCGTACAGATCCGTAATTGGTTCAGATATCGGTTCGGTTTTGGGTATCTCGTTCAGATCCGCAACCGGCTCATATCCTAAATCGGTTGTAATTATGTCTAGTGAGTTGGACTCAAACCATGTTCACAACAGATCCAAGAACTGGTGAGTTGATATATGTATTTTTATGAATCAAATAAAAGTGTTATTTTTTAACTGTATAACAAGTTACCAGGTTAGTTTTATTTAAATGCTATGAGAATGAGTAAATTTTTTTTATTCAACTTCTTTGTTTGGTTGATCAAGTCTTTTTTTTATATATCGAAATTGATGTCTGGGACATATATGTTTTTAGCATGAATGATGATGAAGATTATGAATACATATAATCTTAGTTAACAGTAGTCTATTAGATGGATGTTATCTTTTTGTTTTGTGGTTGTGGGCTATTACAAGCCACGGAGCGAGTTAGATTATATATTATATGTATTGTTCCAAAATGAGTCACACATTTCATATGGCAATATTCTTTGATATGCTGTTCCAAAACGAGTTGATCTAATATGATTTTTGTTGTTGTTAGATTTTGATGTAACATATATTTATTTTAGACTTTGGAGCATATAATTAGTTCTTTTTTCTTTTTTTAGGGGATGACTCAATCATAAAAAAGACGACGTGTGATGAAGATAAACAACGAAGGCACTTGTAATTTTAGAAGTTGTGCATATATGTTATCGAAAGGCGTTCATATATGTTCTTGCAAGGGTACTCATATGTTCTAATGAATTTGAGAGAGAAAGTGAAACGTGCACATATGTTTTTCGAAGAGTGCACACATGTTTTTGAACAACATGAATTTATATTTCTAATGTATTTCATTTGATATCAAATTTTGTTTATGTATTTTATGTTTTTGGTTTGTTATTTGTATTTGAAATGTATTTCATTTGATATCAAATTCTGTCTATATTTTGTGTTATAAAATTTGAAGATTAAAGAATATGCACAAAAAACATATATGTAATTACCATATTAAGTTAAAAATGTACACTAGAAAAATGGAATTTACAATATTTAAAAAAACATATATGCACTCATTTTTTTTTCTTTTGAAATCAGTATATACTAAAAAAATTATACAAAATTAAAATAAAAAAAATTAATTTCGAAAATTAAAAGGTTTTTAAAAAAACATTTTTTTAATTAAAAAAAAGTCAAAATGTGTTTTGACTATTATACCCTTTTGAATTAAATAAAAAAAAAGTAATGATACTAAATTCTAATTGGTTTAAAGTGGTTCTGTAGGTTCTGTACAAAAAAATGGTTCTGCAAAGAACGGTCCCCTATATATATATATATATATATATATATATATATATATATATATATATATATATATATATATATATATATATATATATATAATCTGGATCGATTGAGAAGGTTTTTATTTTGAGAAAAGGAAATTGAGAATGTTTTCAAAAAATGATAGATTTATAACTTTGATTTAGTTTTTAAGCGTAAAAACTCATTGTAATGTGATTATAGTGAAAGGTGATATAAAATTTCGAATCAATGTTAAAAAATCTCTCGTTTTTGCAATATAAGTGAAATACTGAATCTTCTATACAAATTTAAAGAATCATTACCATGTTGTTCGTCACTCTACAGGTTTATTTTTATCTCAGCGAAAGTACGCTCTTCAGCTCCTTGAGCGTGCTCACATGGTTAATTGTAACCCCTCTCGGACACCAGTTGATACGGATTCAAAACTGGGTCCAAACGGGGTTCTGGTTCAGGATCCTACTTTGTACTAAAGTATTGCAAAGGGACTTCAGTATCTCACGTTTACATGTCCAGATTTGTCTTATGCAGTTGAGCAGATTTGCCTTTATATGCACGATCCGCGAGAGCCACATTTAGCTACTCTCAAGCGTATCTTATGTTCGGGGTACTTTGGATTTAGGGCTTCACTTATATGCATCCTCTAATACCTCTTTGGTTGGTTATATTGATGCTGATTGGGCGTGTTGTCCATCTACACGCAGGTCTACCTCAGGTTATTGTGTCTTTTTGGGTGATAACTTATTATCTTGGTCCGTTAAACGACAACACACTCTTTCACGTTCCAGTGCCGAAGCTGAATACCGGGGTGTTGCTAACGTTGTGGCAGAGACTGCATGCTTCATAATCTTCTTCGTGAGTTACACCCTCCTTTATCGACTGCAACTCTTGTCTACTGTGATAACCTTAATGTTGTTTATATGTCTGTCAACCCTGTTCAACATCAACGGATGAAACACATTGAGATCGACATCCATTTCGTCTGAGATATGGTTACCGATGGTCAGGTTAGAGTTCTACATGTGCCCTTTCATTGCCAATATGCTGATATTTTCATCAAGGGACTGCCTTCCGCATTGTTTGAAGAATTTCGATCCAGTTTGAGCATTCGACCTCCTCCCGCTCTAACTGCGAGGGCGTATTAGTTGATAATATTAGTGAGTTATAGTTGACTCTTATGTTTTGTATGATTATAGGATTAGTCATTCATTAGTTGTACATTATGTATCATTATTGTTAGTACAAAACCCGTGTAGGGGCAGGTGAAGAGATAGAATATGATGTTGATCTTGTACTAATCCAAGTAGTGAGATGGCGATCTGCACAAATGAGAGTAAACTGTTAGCCTTACCGCGGGGCGGACCCCACGATTAAGCTCCGGCGTGAGAGTAAGTAAACATGTTTGTCAGAGAATCAGAAAATGTCAGAGTATATGTGTGTATTAATGATCAGACAGAATATACCTTTGTGGGGTGTCAGAGTAACCCTTTTTATAGGCAATCAAAATATTACGTTTTCCTGATATTTCGCTTATTTCTGTTAGTAGGCCGAAGTGAGACCCTTATTTGGATAAGGATCCGCTTGTAATAGTGTTATGCGGACGCTAATTCTCTTCCGCGGACGTCTGCTGGTCTGCGGAAGGTTTGTCACGTCCGGCTTGCTTCCTCCGCGCCGCCCAGTATGGAACAGGACTTTTCCGCGGAGAGTGTTGGGCCGGGGGCCCATTGTAATGATATGGCTCAGGCCTAGAGGCCTGGTACACCTATTATACGTCATCAAATCCCCCCCAGTCTAGTATTCCTCATTGGGTGCGATTCTATTGCGTGCGGTATGTATTACTAGACTTATGTTTCTTTACTTCCCGTGCTATTTTCTCTTTCTGCTGTTTTTTGTTTTTCCGTGACATTTTCTTTTATCAGTTGGTAAGGCGCGGTTGACGTGGCTTATTTGCATCCTTTTATCTTCTGACTGATTTGACTGGCTAGTCTAACTTCTTAACTGTCATCGCTATCTTTACTTCTTATCTTGGTCGTTGACTCGGAAGTTGTTGCCACGTGTAAACATCTAAAGGAGGTTCGCATTTACTATACCGAGGATATAAATAGTCAGCCTGGTTTTCACTGTTTTCTTTTTCATCTGCTTCATCCATAATCGCCATTGTCAAAAAATCTTTCAAGCTCTTCATTGCTCCTTTTGTGTTTTGTTACAAGGAATTTTCTGTCTTTCATGTTAGGCCTTCATCCCTGTTTACTTTATCATAGGCAGTATAACAGATATTAAGTCGACACTTACCCTCAAAGCTCTAAAAATTTTCTGTGATACATATCATATTCCTGATGAGGTACACCCGCAAATACCTACTTCTAACCAAACTATCCATGAGATGCCTGCTGGTAAAATAGGCATATATACTAGGTTCTTCGAGTATGCTAATTTCCGGTTACCACTTTCCACTTTCCTTGTGAACGTGCTTAAACACTATCGTATCCATATATCTCAACTTTATGTTATTAGCGCGGCCAAGGTATCTCATTTTGAGATCCTTTGCCGCGTGCATGGTTTTGAGCCCACGGTTGGATTATTCTATTGTTTCTATGTGAATTCTAAAAACAAAGGCTAGGTGTCGTTTGGTAAGCGCCCGGGGAATACCGCTACTTGCTATACTAAACCCTTAGATTCATTGAAAAATTGGAATGACCGTTTCTTTTGGGTTGATGCTTTTGCCTGCCCTGCTTCTTTTGCATGGAATGCTAGCACAACTGTGTCGAAAGATCCCTTTCCTAAGTCTTCTCAGTATAACGCGGAGCATTATGCTACTCTTGTCGCGTATCCGGCTCCTTTTCATAAGTATCCGGAACCATTTCTTTGTTTAGTTGGAATCAGCCGCCATTACACTTTAGATGAGAGTACTTATCCTCAATTTCTGCGTGACAACAATAAGGGTGGGTATTTATTTGTCATATTTTTTTAATGTTTTCTGACTTTTTACGCCTCTTCTTTCTATTCTTTGTAGAAATGGACTTGCTTGCATTCATACGTACTGCCGATCCAACAAAGGTCAGGATTGGTGAGAGATAGCGCGGTGAAGATGAACCAAAATTGCTCGATACCACTGTTGGTCGTACCGTACCCCTGCTACCGGTTGCTCCTGCCCGTGCCGAGAGTGAGCTTGACGCCAGTGTTGATAGGTTATTTGATGAAGAGGGTAGTGGCAATGAGGAGAAGCCTCATGATTCCATTGATGGTGATCAAAGTGCTGGTACTTTATTTGTTAGTGAGGCTACGGAGGTTGTTGGCGAGGATGTGATCTCATTGCGAACAAGACAAAAGAAACGAAAAACTAACATTGATGCTGGCGAACCCTCTCATCTTGCCAAGAAGTTAAGAGATGATTATGGAGCCCCTGGTGGGCCTTCCGTGGCCGGTAAGTCTAGGTCAGCAGTTCAGAGGTTTCTTGCCGGGGCAGTATTGAATGCTGAGGTCAGGGGTGGACCCGTTCCGACCTTACCTTTTGTTACATCCTCTGTGTCTGCTACCTCGGAGCGTGAAGACGAACATCTTGCTGACTCCGTGACTGGTCTTAATCTCCGGACCATCTGTGCTCCACAAAGGTTTGTTATCTCTTCAGATTCTTCCCATCATTCCGGTGCTAACATTGCTGAAGCTGAAGTTGATTCTGTTGCCAGGTCCGCTGCTCCTATTATTGCGACTGTTGTGACTGCGACTGCTGATGTTGCTACAACTACTAGAGAAGCACCTGCTAGAGAAGCACCTGTTAAACCTTCTTTATTTGCCGCTGGTTCGTCTTCAGCTGACGGGACTGATCCTGCCCCAGGTGGTTTCTCGGATGTTTCTTATAGTGATTTTCTTGTTGGTGGCATCCGCACCGTCATTGATCCTGAGTATAATCTTTAGAAGGTTTACGTTCCACAATGGAGCGTTACAAATGGGTCTTGTCTCGATGATGGTCGCGTCTGCCGTGAAATGTTAGATGAATTTGCCCCTCCAAAATTTTTTGCATCAATCCGTGGCATGGAGCATGATCAGCTTTTTACCGAATTCAATGTTGGTACAGCCCGCCAAATTTCTCTGAGCGCGGAAGTGAGAATGCGTGCTGAGTATAACATTAAAGAGAAGAGAAGACTGAAGGCTGTTGTCGAGGAGAAGGATATGTTGTTGAAGACTAAAGGTGAAGAAATTGATAGTCTGAGTGCACGGTTGCTTTTGAAAGAAGCGGAGGCCGCGGAGGCCATCCATCTCCGTGCTGAAGCTTCTAGATTCGGGGTTGTTGAGAAATCTCTCCGTGATGAGGTGAAGTTTTTGAGAGAGCGTAATGCTGCCCTTGAGGAGGAAAAGGGGATATTGAATGTGAAGGTAACGGATCTTGCAGCTACGGTTAAGGTCAGAGAGCAAGAGGCTGCTGACTCGGACGCTCTTGTCACAGCTGTTAAGTTGCAAAATGATAGTCTTGTTGATCAGGTATATTCTCTTACACTCAAATTTTTATCATTATTATTGTTTCCTTATTTTTCGTATGACTTGCAGGTGCATGCACTGGAAGCTTCTTCTGCTGGACTTCAGGAAAAGGTCACGGCATACGAGAAGTTTGTTGATCAACTTGAGAAGTTCCAAGATGACAAAATAAAAGAGGTTAATGATAAACTTGAGAAACTGGACGCTGATGTTGTTGCGATGGTCCTTCACCTGGAGGAGAAATTTTATCCGCACCTGTTGAATACCATTGCCGGTCGTCGATGGCTTCTGACTCACGGTATGGAGCTTGCCATTGCCAAATGCTTGAATTCTACGGAGTATCTTTCTGCTCTTGGGGCGGCAATTGGTAAGGCTATTGAAAAAGGCATGCAGGAAGGATTATCCGCGGGTATTACTCACGGTATTGAAGGTAGGACTTTGACTGATATTGCCACATATAATCCATCTACGGAAGCTGATTATCTTGCCACTTTGCATCATCTTCAAAGTGTTAATTTTTCCTTACTTGCGGAGCTTAAATCCAACAAAGATGCCAGCACAGAGACTATCATGAATCTTCTTCGGTTAGAGGACCATCTTGCTGATAGATTGGGCCTGACTGTGTCACAACCTCGTGTTGACCAGTTGATGGTTCTGATACATCATTCTCTGGATCATCGTGTAATTGGGGCTTCTGCTTTGTCACTATCGCTGGATGTTTCTAACTTTAGGGTTCAGAAGATTAAGGAGAACCTTGCTAACCATGTATCGGCACTTCGCAACATTTTTATTCCTTTATCTAAGCCTTTATCTGTTACGGCTTTGATTGGTACGGAGAGTACTTCAGCTGTTGTAGTTGCCCCTGCTGGAACTACCACGGCGTTATCGGTCACTTTTGCTTCTGCGAGCGTTGTTCGCCCCATTTCTACAGATGATTATGAAGTTGTGCAAGTAGATGGCCACGGGGGCGGAGGTACGGAAGACAAAATTGGGGGTAATAATGTTGACCCCTTTGCAAGTATTGATGATGTGGACCTGAACCTTCAGTAGTTTGCCAGCTTATTTTGCCTTTGTTGTTCTATGACCCTTCTTGTTGCGGTCTTAAGTGATTGATTTTTCTAATTGTTTTTATTCGCCCTATGTCGTGGTCGCTTGTGACCCTTTTGAGTGCGGTGAAAATGTACTTGTACAATTTTGGATAATTTAAATTTTTTGACTACATGTAATCTTAGTTTGAATATTTGTGGGTTATTCTCCCTTTGTTGCTATCTTTTAATGTAACTTTTTTTCTTTTGTGATGATAGACTTAGTGAAGCGTTCATGGAACACTTTTAGTATTGGGCTTGCAATGCCTCTTACATACTTGAATGAATTGTCAGGTTACTCATCCTTTTGTTATACGGAACAACATAAATTGGGACGTGCCCTATTGCGTGCGCGTCTTAATCACAAGCATAATAATTTCGTGTAGTAAATAACAGGAATTTAAAATAAAAGTTGTGAAGGTAGCTAGGCTCCACTTTTTTTTATTAAAGTTTCAAATGAACAATATTACAATGCATAATTTAGATAGATCGGAATGCACTACCCCCACTGCGAAGTCCGCATGGGTAGGTTGCTTACATTTTGTGTACGTAACACTTCTTTAAGTTGCTAACATTCCATGTCCGCGGAAGCTCCTTTCCGTTGCGGTCTTTTAGCCTGTATGATCCCTTCCCAAGTGCTTCTGTGACTTCGTATGGGCCCTCCCACTTGGGTCCTAGCTTTCCGGTATCTTCTGCGCGGCTTGCTTCGTTGTTACGGTATACCAAGTCTCCTGGCTTAAAGCTTGTGTTTCGAACTTTGGCGTTGTAGTATTTTTCCATTTGTCTCTTGCTCTTTGCTTCTGTTATGGCTGCTTGCTCTCGCTTTTCTTCTAGTAGCTCTAAGTTAATTTGCAATGCTTCATCGTTTTTGGCCATGTCTAATTCTGATGTCTTGAATGTGGGCATTTCAATCTCCACCGGGATGACAGCTTCTGTTCCGTAAGTTAGTGAGAACGAAGTGTCTCCATTACCAGATTTGACCATGGTTCGGTGTACCCAAAGGACGTGATAGATTTCTTCCATCCAGTTCTTGTTGTCTTTTCCCAGCCTTGCTTTTATTCCCTCCCCCAAACTCCGGTTTGCTCTTTCTACCAGCCCATTTGTCTGGGGGTGCTTTACGGAGGCAAAATGCTGTTGAATGCATAATTTTTCACACCAGTCTTTGAATGGGTTGTCTCGGAATTGCTTCCCATTGTCTGATATGATTTCTCCCGGAAGACCGAACCTGCACACGATGTTTTCCCATACAAACTTTTACTTGGTTTCCTGTGATAGTTGCTACTGGTTTTGCTTCTATCCATTTGGTAAAGTAATCCATGGCCACTATTAGAAATTTGACTTTTCCAGGTCCTTCCGGGAAAGGTCCAGCTATGTCGATACCCCGCCACGGAGATGTGATCGGATTCAAATTTTCCTGCGGATTTCTTGGGATAGGTTTGTGCACTTGGCATTCCTGGCATGCTTTTATAAGTGCCCTTGCGTCCTTATGCATTGTCGGCCAGTAATATCCAATCCTTAGGGCTTTGGCAACGACGGATCGTGTGCCCGCATGCATACTACATGAGCCCTCATGTATTTCTCGTAAGACATAGTTTGCTTGTGAAGGTCCCACACATCGGAGCCATGGGCCTAGAAAGGATTTTTTGTACAGTATTCCGTTGATGATAGCGAAACGCTGTGACTTACGCTTTATTGCTCTTGCCTTTTTCCTTTACGCTTTATTCCTTTCCGCACAGGGATTCGACCTTCCAGTCTATTTCTGGCAGAGGGTAACCGTCCTTGGGACATGCTTTGTTGAGGTCTTTAAAGTCAACACACATTCTCCAACTGTTGTCACTCTTCTTTACCATCACTGGGTTGGAGAGCCAATCGTGGTAATGAACTTCCCTCATGATCCTAGCTGCTACAAGCTTACTGACTTCGTCATTGATTGCTATGTTTCTTTTTGCGGCTTGGCCTCTTTTCTTCTGCCTAACCGACTGACACCCTTTACGTACATTCAGCCTATATTCTGCTATATGCCTTGGAACACCCGTCATATTCGTTAGGTTCTAAGCGAATATGTCCAAACTCCGCTGAAGTAGGTTACATAGCTCAATTCTGGCTTTCTCTGTAAGGTCGGAACCGATCATCACTGTCTGCTCTAGGTGTTCAGGATTGATTGCCACTTTGACCCTTTCTTCTTTTACTTTGTTGACTGAGATGGGTTGTTCTTCTGGTCCGGAGACCATCGCACATTCAACTGTGATGATTTTACTGCTCTTTAGCGTGAGTAGGGCTGAACAAATAGACCGGTGGACCGGACTGGACTGGAAAACCGGACCGAACCGGACCGACCGGACCGGACCGACCAGACCGCGGTCCGGTCCACGGTCCGGGGTTTTGGACCAATACGGTCTTCGGTTCGGTCGGTCCGGTCTGGTCGGACCAAAAACCTGAGATTAAGCCTTATAGGACCGGACCGGACCGAGGACCGAACCGGACCGGACCGGACCGTACCATTTTGGTCCGGTCCACGGTCTGGCTTTTTAGACCATTTCGGTCTCGGTCCGGTCCTAGCCGGTCCGGTCCAGTTTTGGACCGTTGCTCACCCCCTAAGCGTGAGTATTCCTTCCGTGACTGGAAATTTTATCATTCCGTGCGTTGTTGATGGTACTGCTTGTATCTTTCATAACACGGGCCTTCCAATGATTCCGTTGTGTGGAGATGTCGATCTTACCACCATGAAATCCATCCATGCTGACGTTGAGTGTTCATCATCCCCAATTTTTACCAAGAGTGTTATCTGTCCAAATGGCCATTTTATTTCGCCGCTGAACCCTATTAGTAAGGTTGTAGCTGGGACCATTTGATTCTTTATCTCTGGACGTAGTCGATTAAAACAGTGCTCATATAGTATTTCAAAAGATGACCCTCCGTCAATACACATGCGGTGTACTTGATGGCCTCCGATCTCCGCTTCTATTATTAGGGGGCCTTCCGCTCCTTCATCGTACCGTAAAGATGGAAACAATATTTTCGGACTGGGTGAGAAGCTTTGAGTTATCTTTTGCCTTATTACTTTTTGTTGTGACTGAATCATTAGATTTCCTGAGGTTTCTCTTTTCCGGAGGTTTTACCCTTCTTTTTTGGCTGGTCTTTTCGGCTGCTTTG